>JAUTXX010531031.1:0-20476 GCA_032273605.1 Panulirus laevicauda | reverse complement strand
TCAAAGGCCCAGTCCTCTGTTCTTAACGCTACCTCGCTATCGCGGGAAATGGCGAATAGTATGAAAAAAAAAAAAATGAAAACCTGAATAATGAGCAGTGCAACTGCTCTGGCAGTAGTAGTAGTACACCTACTGTAACCTAACTAATTAGTTGGGCAACTTTGTGACCAGAAACAGGATTTGTGCTCAACTTCAATACTGACTGCAGAAAATTGTGTATTATGAGGTTTAAATGTGCTTTAAGTTAGTATCCATTTTAGAGAGACTAAATGTTACTTAATCCAAGACAACTCCAATACAGACAGTACCTAATTCTTATCAGCAACGATTAAGAAATTTAAATATGCAGTTCTCTATAAATGGAACTGTTTAGTTGTCTTCCACTGAGGGATACCACAGACATACTTTTGCTGCAACTATTGTAGATTAGTGTAACATACATGAACAACTCATGGAAGCAGTTTAGCTGGTGGTCTTGATGGGAAAGGAGGAGCTCACCTTTAGCCAGCTTGCAATATTCTGTGCAAACCACCTGGCCTCACCTTCCACCCCTTACATTAAAGACACTCCTCTTCAGTGACAGATGCTAAAATCTGCTGTGTAATAACAGGATTCATGTATTGTGAGGGGGGGAAATTCTTTTCTTAGCCATGTTTGCATTGTGGGCAAGGGAAAATCTGATGATGAAAAAAAAAATAGTTGTATTGCAACATGTAATATAGGGCAGGTGCTGTAAACAACAGCCAGAGATGACATATCTTACCCCATTTATCACCTAGCAGGACAGGGCAAGCAGCGTGCTCCAGCAGCTGGTCTCTTACACCTGCATGGTCCAAATTATACCACACTAATGCAGACCCTTGCTTGGGTGCCACACCCACACCCATCCATGGGAATACTGTCCTCCCACCTAAACACACAAAAAAAATACCATCAAAATCAAATACCACAAAAAAAGAAATTGCAAACACCATACCAAAGTCGACAGTGTGTTACCTGCCTGGCTCTTTAGCTTGCTTTCACCAGTCAATTTTATTTATATATGCTGATCACAGGTATAGAAAAGTGACACTCGCTTGAATAGGGGCCAATCAGTCTTAAGGAATTCATAGGAGAGAATTGCAGAGGATGACTCAGAGGTATGATACATTCAAAAGTGTTTTCACAGTATAGCCCCAAACCAGTGATATGGCATGAGTAGATCTTGGAAAGTACTGGAATATGTAGGAAAGACGTGTAAAGAGATGCCAAAGGGCCATGTACCCATATAAAACTCCTTGTGTTGATGAAATTAATCTAAGCACTGAGGAGGTATAGAGATACATATAACAGGCCTTTTGAAATGTGGTTCAATATATACTGGTCAAAAATGTAAGAATTGTGACATTTTAAGTTAAAAGAGCAGCAAATCAGTGTAAGGAATTCAAAGGAGAGTTATAGAGGATGATGTAAAGATATGCAAGGAGCTGAATGACAAATTCAGAATTGCTCCCACACTACAGCTTCCAACACCAGTGAAATGGTATGGGGAAGTCTTGGAAAGCATTTAAATATTTAGAGAAAAGATACAAACATACTGCTATAAGACTCATAGTACCAATCAAGTTTCTCCATAAGTGCTGAAGAAGTTGGGAGATACATTTGAAAGGCCACTTGAAATGTGATTCAAGGAAGGTGAAACACCAGAATAGTGGAAGAGCGCAAATTGCATACTGTATTTATGAAAGTGGAACCTTGAGGAAATGGAGTGTTTTAGACATCTAAGAGTAGAGATGAAACAGAATGGAACCATTGGAGCTGAAGAAAGCCATGGGGTGAGTGAAGAGGCAAAGGTCTTGGGAGCATTCAGGAGTCTGTAGAAAAAGAGGTCACTATAAGTAAAGGCAAAGATGGATATGCTTGATGGCATAGTAGTTCTAGTGACACTGTATCGATATGTGGCATATGTCATACATTAGAAGAGTATCCTGAAATGGTTTGGTCATGTGAATGAGAAAGGTCATGCTGAGTAGGAACATATATGTGTCAGAAGTAGAGGGAACAAGAAGGTGTAGACTGAATTGGAGATTGAAGGATGGATTGAAAGATGCTTTGAATGTTGGATAGAGTATTACCTTGGTGGAAGGAAATAAAGAAAGCATGGCTTTGGTCACCAGTGTTGTCCCAGAGGGCTCAGTCCTCGATCCACTGCTTTTGATATACTATTTGAGGGAAGTAAATAGTAAAGAGGATTATTTTCACTTGCAAGGAGACCTAAACAAACTCCAGAGTTGGTCTGATTCATGGTAGATGAAATTTAGTGTGAGTAAATGCAAGATGATAAAGAAGGGCACAGTAAAAGGTCACAATACAAAAATTATCTACTTAGAAATATGTTGCTGGAATCTGAGAGTGAGTTACACAGGCGTCGACATTTTCCTTGCTTGAGACCAGATCCACACCTTTAGATAACTGCAAAGAACCCAACTGTCTGGTGGGAAGTATTAGAATCATTAAAAATGAGAACAAGGAAACCAGTAGCAAACTGTTCACTTATCAGGATTGCATTTACTTATGGTCTTTGAATTTTCTGAGATACCTTGCTTGACATCAGAGAGGTAGACGAGAAAGGTAGCAAGACGGTGGTATTGTAAATGCTTGGTGCTGGTGAGCGTATCATGGTGCACGGAGTAGTGCCCTCCCACCCCATAGTTCACTACCTGCAATGATATGCTCCAGCTGTTTATTCCACAACCTGAAGACCTACAGAGTACATAGTCATATTCAAATGGTATCAGTGCTGCAGATTGAAAACTCATAATATTTAATCCTATACTGCATTAAGAATTCTGATGTTACTGAAACACGTAAGTAATACAATGTTACAATGACAGCTGGCACATCTGTCATCACACTCCCTGACAGCCTACCTGGTATGCCTCAGACCCGTAGTGCTGCTCAGCATTGACTCCTAACAGTTGTTGGATACGGTATGTGAGGTGTGGCAGGTGGTGGCTGTCATGCTCCCATAACCATGCCCTAAGGAAGGAAAGTTGTATCTTACAAGCATTACCTGTGGTTATATGTATACCTACAACACTAACAGGTATGACTCAGTATGACTGAAGTCTAGGTGTGTGTGTGTATGAATACTAAAAATGATTACTATTTGTATGTTAAAAAGATAGAGTTTTACACTCATGTTTCCCAGCCTCTTAACCTTGGGTATATGTACCATGTTTTTTCCCTTAGGTGCACACACCATCCTAGACCAAGAACATTTATCGATCAGCCCAAAAGGGAGGATGAACAGTTGGTTAGTTGTGGACTGATACCCATGTCCATGTTTCGAACCTGTACAGGTCCGTGCATGAATCATGGTCAGTGACACTAACCACAACACCTCGAAAGCCTGTGTATTTGTGTACATATTTTATTGCACTACAACAAATGTAACAAAAATACATGAACCTTGTTTAGCATTATATGTCAGGAGTAAGTATGGTCTTTGGTGACTCACGTGGAGCTAGTCCTCAGGTGGCCTATTTCCTGATCACCGTTGTACTTTACTGTGCTGGAGTGGTCCAGGTAGGTTGTGGCAACCTCCCGCACCTCCCTGGCTTCGCCTCTGCTCACCACACCTGCCACACTTACCACGTACGGCCTCAACGAATGAACTTCCATCCGGAGCGGACCGATCACATACAGCGGTGAGTTGTTGCTTACGTACCGACAGTACAGCCTTGACGTTATGCTTGCAGTCTGGTTGATAAACATAGTTATGGCTAATGTTGAGGACAAACATGTGGTTTATGGTCATGATGACAAGATCATAAACTGTATGTGTTGAATGTGAGGTATCACCTTGTATTGATCAATGACTGGGTGTGATGACCAGTTGTAGTGACACCCTACAACGGTCATCAAGCTACATGCAATGACCTAGTTGTGGTGAAAGAACACCTCACAGCATCCTACAAGCTCTTCAACAGATTTTCATCATTAGTGACTGACATCTTTCTCCGTGGTTCTGGCAGCATATGGTGCCACAAGACCACGCATGGATTATATAATGTTTGTTAAAGGTCACACCCTACGCTGGCCATAGGTTGTATGTGATAATTCGTAAACATCAAGTATTTGGTTACAAAATTAATGGTCTGAGCACTGAAGTACAGGAAAGCGCTTAGTTCAAATTGCAGGGGAAGGCTTCGGGGAGGTTAGGGCAGGAGTTAGGAGGAAGGTAAGCAGTACCCGGAGGAACCTTAAGTTACAATGTGGGTGAGCTCATAGCTGAGGGTCTGGTTCCACTCTGAGGTCGGGCAAGATGAGACTACAAGAGGCTGTGAAGTAATGTAATGTTGCCACAAGCCATGTAATGTTACGATGGCCAGTTTGACAAGAGTATACATATTGAGACAGAAAGAAGCATCCTTGGATTGCTCTGAGAGGTTAGTTACCCTGATGTCTTCACCACGACAGAGGCGGACGTACTGTTCAAGGCCCTGCTGGCTGGACCCCACCTGTCCCATCACTGTCTCCTGATGGCGGTGGTATTTTCGCTTCCTGGCCAGAGTCGCGTTGAAGGGCAGAAAGTGGGTGCTGTGGCTCTTGCTGCGCCGACCCTTACGCTCCAGGACCTGGTCATGCTGGAAACGTGAGCCATGTTTCTGATATCCTGCCATGAAACACTTGCATTTTGTTTTGCAAGAGATGTCAGAAAGAAAGGCTACGTGACAACTATATCAGAGGTAAAAAGGCAGACACCCATTGTGCAAGGTTACAGTAAATACCGGTCCAGCCTCCCTACCATCTTGATGGCCTTTTTAAGGCTCCTTTCAACTTCTGGAAGAATTATATGGTTGTCGAAGTGATCCCTGCCCCTGGCGTTGGTGTCATTACCCTTCCAGTGGCGTAGGGCAGCCCTCATAAAGTCCACACTCGAGTTCCAGATGTTGATGTTGGCGGCGTGGGAACCAATACGGTGCAGGTCCCTCGCTGCTGACGAAGGGGGGAGTAAAAGAGACCTCTTGTAATCTTAACACCCTGAGCAGGTCGCTATAACCCTTGGGAATTATTTGTCTGAGTCCCACTTAAGGATCAGACCGTCAAGCACAAGGGTATGTTATAAATTTGATTTTTGGCACATTATAGCATTAAAGCTGCTGCTGGAAGGATTGGATAAGTAATCATCTATGAGAAACTACAATAAATGAATCTCTAAGAATGATTAACGCAATAATGGTCGCCTTAGTTTTATGCACAAGGACTAGTGTCTCGGAAAACTGGAAATTTTCCTAGAAATGTATTTGAATAAAATCGTCCATAGGAAATTATTTACCGTTGTGATCCATTATACCAGAAACTGGTTCGAGTCATGAGCGGGACAGCCAACTTACGTCGAACCCTTTGGGGATGAATGTTATTTATATATCTAGCATAAAGTGAGGCGTGCAAAAAAAGGTTAAGGATCTGGGTAACATAAATGTAAAATTCTCTCTCGGTAGGTTCCGTAAAACAAAAATAGAAATCAAAGCTTCAATTTATCCGAGCCATTGAGTAAACCTTTTCAAATGGTTATAGGTAATGCATTTCTATGTATATTATTCCTTTATGATACTAAACAAAATTATACCAAAATAAAAAGATTTAAGCAATCAATATTAAAGAAGGAAAGAAATAATGAGTGACAAGTTATATGGCGTGGTACTCAGATAAATTTGTTGTTGAAAATACAGAAAAGGTGTATCACCTTTCAGTACCTGCTCCTTGTGTCAACACGTTTGTTTTGCCTATCCTCAAGCAAAAGAAGCCAAACAGCATGTACATTTCATGCAGATAAACGTTTAATATGACGAATAAGTGCATAGCAAGGTCATGGTGAAGCAGGATACTAATTTACCTCAAAAAGTAAGTCAGAAATGGTTTTATTTTAATAGCACCTGAGTTTTGAAGAACTGGGCGATAAGGAAGTTGATTACTGTAATCAGGTTTATTCAGAATAGTACTAGATATAGTGGGTTTACTTGTGTTAGATCTTGGTCAAGCAAACCACTGCATTAGCACCAAAAAGTATGACGGCAAACAACAAAGGGTTAAAGGATATCGAAGCGAAATGGATGAAAATAAGTTTCTTGTGTTAATGAAATCTTTATCTGGATTTTTAGCTGGGAAAGGGGAAAAATACACGTGACGCACTTATTCATTTTGAATAGTATTTAAAGCTGAACTTCAGAAGGAACTGGGAATAACGAAGGATCATTCTTGGTGTTAACCCCTTGAAATTAAATGTACCTTGTGTTATGGGCATTTTTTTCCATCATATGGGCATCTAGAGGAGCTCTTCCTTATCTTTTTCAATGACGATTTTCATAAAGTGCGCCTTTCCTCTGGTTATATTCTTCCAGAATCCCTTCAGTTGATATGATCTTATCCACTCCTTTAATTGTATTTCTCATTTTCCTAATTCTTCTTCCATAAGGGGAGACTTTTCATGATTCATCCTTTAATTCTCTTTTTTTTTCCTCTATTCATTGTGTCTTAAAATTCTCTTCATCCAGCTTCTTAGCAGTCCTAGTTGCAGCTATATGGTCGTGACTTTGTGGAGATTATGGGTAGTCATGAATTAGTCAGTGAGGTTGTTGGTTTCGGCTAGGCTGTAAGTAGCATGTTAGATAGGCTTGAGTGTTAGAAAGTTGCCTTTGAATGTTAAGAAGGGTGTGTTACTAGGGCTTTGGGTGTTACAAGGGTCAGAGGCATGGGAACTCATTCTTCATAGAAAAGCTGCGATAGTCAGGCTCTATACGTCACTGGAGAAGAGGGTGTCAGAGAAGATGAAGGTGCGAGATAAGGCCAGGATGTTGGTAAAGTAACAGATGGTTAAGGGAGTGAGGTACCTGTGAGGACGAGATGAGTCGGGAGGGGCTGAGGGCTGAGGCAGGAAGTTAGGCTGGCGTGGAGAGCCATTGTGGTGAGATTGAAGGTGTAGAAGTCGTGGAGTCTGGCCAGGCCGCCAGACACCGCCCCCAGATCCTCACTCGTGGGCACACCACTCCTCACCCGGCGTTCCAACATCCACTCTGTGTGATGAAATACATTATTGTATTTCAGATGAAAGTCACGGGGAATGATTCTTCTTTGCATTTGAGAACCAGGTGATCATTAAATGTAATACGATGTGGTACTGAGGATGAGATGTATATGTACATTTATCCTGAACACTGCAAGAACAAAGTACATGACATGTTTTAGAAAGAAAATACTCAAGAATTAGCTGATAATCTTTACAAGCCTGTGGTCTGACTTGTGTAAAGTTAGGGGGAAAAAATCCGTAGTGTATATCTGTTTCTGATTTTTTTCCATTTCAATATTCGCTGAGAAAGGCAGTTTCATCTAACTTGATCCAACGACGGTGCGACCTTTGGATATAATTGCGTGACTTTTGACTTGACTTAATGATTAGTCAAAAGTTACATAACCATACTCAAGGGTCGTACCATGGTGCTCAAGGGATTAGAAATGCTATCCATGTCTCCGCCATTATTGTAAAGACGTTACGCAGTTTCTTGGATACAGCTTTAAGTCATATTCAATAAATATATATAATTTTAAGTCGTTGGAGATAATGATAACAGAGACGAGTGGGGTTATATCAAATCCTATGTCATGTGAGGATGACCACAACACACTTCAAATAATACCGTGCCTGTTGCTCACCAGTATGGTGGGATAAGCCACGCAGCTGGTGCATAACCTCCTCCAGGTGTGGCCAGCCTAAGCTCAGGTGCTTGGTGAGGGCGTAGGCGTGTATAGGGTGGTGGGCGAACCTCTTTGACCTCGCTCCGGCAGCCACCAGCTCCTCCCACGAGCTCAGGTACCTGGGGTCAACAATGCAGAGGATTAGGTCAGCTGTGAACGAGGAGACAGTGTCTGCCAATTCTTCTGCAAGGATTTGTAAGCATAAACAATATAATATGTAATGAAGGAATCCCTCATAGGCCCTCCTGAGCTTGAATGCCGCAGAGGGCAGCCAACTAAGTGTGTGTGTCTGTGTATTAAAGAATAACCAGACTATGAATACCCTGACATAATTTTGTTTTGAGTTCCTCACTTGGAAATGACACGATGAGCCTGTAGCAATACCCCAGCCATTAGACGAAGTCGTTCAACCGCCGTGTCCTCCTCCTGCAGTAACCGCGTCAGGTGGTAGGTGGATGTGGCCAGGGGAGGGGTGGCAGGCACCTGCCGCGATTTGTCCATATCCTCCTGCGTCAGCTGGGATATGGGCTTTAACTTCACCCTCAAGGGTGTACCGTTGCCTGTTGTGGTGGCAGTACTCACACCAACCATCAACACAACCACCATATACCACTCGAGTATCATACTTCAACCAGCCCTGTATGGGGTAAAGGATTTGGTTTTTGCAGTTCGAAAATGTTCTGTATTACATACTGTATTACATACCGGTACATATTGATGCAATTCATAACGGCTACGAAGCTTTTGAAATCTGTTCAGTGGCTTTGAGATTATGTTAAAAGACGTACAAATACTGCTCAGATTCTTGATGTAACTTGGAGGAATGTATTACTCAAAAAGACTACAGAGTTGTTGGGGAAAGGCTATGAGGGTTGGAGTTTATGTGGTTGGTTGACGGTGGCGGATGGAACATATTGAACAGGTGGTGGATGAAGGGTGTGGTGGTGAGGTGGATGCAGGACATGTTTGGGTGGAGGGTGTGATTATGGTGGATGGAAGGCATATGATGAGTGGGGAGTGTAATGTGTAATGGATCGCAATGTCGGGTGACCTATCACTGACACTTAAGATTTAATATTTCTGTTGATGCGCTTCTTATTCAAATCATCAGGTAACACGAGTCACGCTACTATTTTTTTTTTCATAATGAAATTATTATAGACACATGTCACAGTTCAGTTCCTCATTTTACTGTAGCAAAACTCATTTAATTTCTGATTTTTTCCTTCCAGGGTGTTGAGCATCGCCGGCAAAGGAGAACAGCGGGACGGCTTGCACACTTACCACACCCGAGCACAACTGATGATATGCTCAGCCCAATGCACTCTGCCTCCTCAAGGGGTCCACGGACGCTTGTACATGTAACCCTCCACCAATGGGAGTAACACAGGTGCTAATTACACGCCGTGCTATTGGCGGAGAAGGGAACTTGCATAAGTGGATTATGGTAATGTAATGGCAGGCATTGACCGGTAATAAGGTTTTGAATTCAGGACTTTCTAGCTTCTATTGTAAATCAGACTGGAATTAGTAAGGTGGCTTACCTGTAAGATATTTAAAGATGACATCATCTTTGTACATCTAGTTACTGAACATCTCATTTGAAAGTATCTGATTATATTAGTTCCTTTGCTGCTAGAGTATCTATTGTGCATGCTAAAGTGTTCGTATGTTTTTTTTTCATGATTTTCGGGCAATATACTCATTCATTTTCAGCTTTTAAGAAACTTATTCTATAGCCATCTCGGAAGCACTGTAAAAAAAGACTGTTTATCTTTGTTGCTATGAACGGGTATGATCTAGCTGGTTGTCAAACATGGAGAAATAATTTATCGCAATAAGAATAACTAGGAAGTAACGGGCCGGGCGGTTAGTCGGAAGAGCCTGGGAGAAGCATCGGTCAGCTGTATGTAACGGATTCGGTCGTTGTGTCTAATTACTAAGATGAGTAAAGTGCCAGGATATGGTAATTACCCCCCCTCCCCCCCTTCCCCCTTGATAGGTCCAGTTTCTTGGATTTAATTTCTCTAATGTCCAGCCTTCCTCCTGATGTTGTGGTAACTTCTCTCGGCCTTAGGCCATCAAGTATGGATTTCCTCTTGCTTCATCGAGGCAATGTTCATAATTTCTGAATAATTCCTAGAACGACTTTTTGCTACTGCCGTGTATTCGCCAACGGAAGTATGCGTCCACATCTGTACGGTGCTGAGGGATATGTGCGCTGCAGTGTCAACAACTTTTCGCGCGTAAATTGTCAGTTCAACACATCCATTAGACAAGAGTTGTCGAGGTGCACTGAACTCATTTTTTGTTTTTCCACAATGTCGGATACAGAGGAAGACATCATCGAAAGGTCTGATGACGAAGGGGAGCCGATGACAGCGTCAGAGGTCTTACAGAAATTAGAAGAGGTTAGAGTGTGATAACATTTGGAATTAAGTAGTGCCGTGTTGGGGATAAAGGGCAGAAGTGCTGCCAGCGCCCTGGTGAACAGTCGCTCCATAATGTTTAAAGGTAGTTGTCTCGACCAATGTTCACCCTAGACTAACATTGATTAACTTGCCTGTTGAGGTACATTGTCCCGAAACACTGAGTGCCTAAGAGTCTGGTGGAAGAAACTTCATCAAGAGTAATGCCAGTCTTATCTTTCATTTGGTCTTCAGTTACTTCGAACTCATTTCTAGTGTCTGTCACCATGCCTTTTCTTCATCAATGGGCAAACCCCTTGGAAATTATCGCTGATGTCTGATATTCTTTATACCATGACCATTCTGATTTCTTAAAATCCCAAGTCAACCTGTTTTATCCTTTTCTGTGAAATGGATGATTCGTTTTAAGTCCTGCTTCTTCCTCAGCTTATTGGTAACGCTCAGTAACTGTCTCAGTATCCGTGACCTTTGATATAGACTGCAAAAGAAGTACAAAACATACCTGTGCCTAGAAAATTCTTTTTGAACTGATTTTTGCAATGTGGACAAGCAAAGCTGTGTAAGGCGTCTGTAATTTTCATCGACCTTTGGTTCAAGAATGATAAGCTGGGAATATCTGACCTAGATTAGGATCAGGGTTTTACTGTGGTTGTTGCAATCCTCAGTACTCTGTATTTCTTTGGTAAATGTGGAGGCACGGATAGAAACAGTAATCTCACATTATACAGGAGCTCAGCGTGCATAGGAAATGATTAAGAATTACTTAACCATAGTTGTGTAGAAGTATGTATTCACTCTTGTAAACTAGATTTGAGTTGAGGATATGTGTGAGATGAGAGGTTGCAAGTCCTTTATCCACTCCATGTAAGTGGGACTATAGTTAAGGATATGAAATAGGTATGGTATTGCACAACTGGTTTATAGTTATAGACTGTTGGGTAAGATGGGAAGTAAATTCTTTTGGTTTGTGGTATATGTTCTTTTGGTTTACATGATTCTCTTTTTACTGTGTAAACATAAGTCTTGTCTCTTTGATTGCATTGGCTGCTTATTTGAAGAATGGTTGCTGTATTTAGGCCTGTTAATATATGGCATTGTATATAAGATTTTTTTCCCGTGCTGCAATGTTTTTCTTTTTTATTTCAGGCCTGGATTACCGAACGAATGTCTCCTACCTTGGAGCAAAATCAGAGTGAACTGGTTGATTGTATGCTTGACCAAATCAATCAAATGGCAGAAAACCTGAAACGACTGAAGAAACATGACTTCAGACTGGCCATTCATAAGATGGAGGTAAGATATTATGATTAAGACATGTCATGAAAGAACTAAAGCTTCTGTAGGTAAAGTGAATTTTGATGGTATAGTATTTGGATAACATTTTTCTTCAATTTCAGGATTTGATATAGTACAAAAGTTTTTTCTTTCATGGTTAAAGAAATTGGATGTTTACTTCTGAATAGTATACTATTTATGTGGAAGTGTGCTGGGGCAGGAAGGAGGGAAACAAGATTTTCCAAAATTGAACATTATCACTTGCTTGATTGTAACTTTTGATGGTACTTTTGAATAGATATAAAATAAAGTATAGTCATGTTAATTTTTTCTCTTTATTTTCTTTTTTGTTTGTGTTACATGTAAACAGTTAGTTTCTGAGCTCTCACTTTAGTTCCATTGCCCAGTAGTTCTGAAATTGTAAGATACTGATGTTACCCTACCCTCACTCTATCACTGTCTTTATTCTATAATCACCCTCATTCCATTACCACACACTTTATCACCACCCTGTAACTATTGTGCTCATGTAGGCAGTCCTTTTTGTTTTTACCATTGAATTTGTTATTAGTCTGTATTAGTTGTAGATTTATCTGTTGGAGCAATAAACATCAATGTAAATGTGATACATTGGACAGATGGGAGTTTGATAGCAAAGGAAGCTCAAGCAGTAGGGAATTTTATTCTTCACAAATGTTTTGAGCTTAGTCTTTTTCTGAGGGAGACAGAATGACTGACTGACTGACATTTGGTCTGGCTCATGATTGATGAAATTCAAGTCAAGCAAATGCAATGAGGATGGGACAAAATAAAAGAAGGCCTCAATATGGTTATTATCAAGCAAAAAATATGCTTCAGGACAGTGTTTGTGTAAGAAGGACATGGGAGTAGACCTCAATCCCAAACCTTTGGCCAGAGTCCCATATTAAGAGAATGGTTAAGGAGACAAACTATCTGATGGCGAATATCAGAATAGCCTTCAAATATATGGATAAGGAAATATTTAGCCAGCTGTTTACATCCTATACAAGTAAGGCCAAAATTAGAATATGCTTCCAAGACAAGTTTGGTCACTGCACCTTCAGATACATATAAAGCGAGTAGTGAACATCCAAAGGAGGTCAACAAAGATGGTACAGCACAAGAATTAAGTGAGCTAAGGTACAGAGAAAGGATAGAAGCTTTAAATTTGCCCAGCTTGGAAAAGAAAAGAGTAAGGGTTCACCTGATCACAACCTTTTAGTTTTTAAATCATATTGACGATGTGGAAAGTGAATGATTTTTTGAGAGATGTAAGGTAAGGGCAACCAGAGGCTGTCACATGAAATTCACTAAGAAACTTGTTAAAAAGGATGTAAAGAAATACTTTTATAGTACAAGTTATGTATACATTGAATAGAATGTCAATGCAGACACCATATATAGATTTAGGATGTATGATTAGCAGAAAATGTTCAAGAGATTAGGAACCCATAAGTGTAAACTCCCTTCCACAATACAAATAGGTAATTACTGTGAGGTCAAAACATGGTCAAGATTAAAATTCCCAACTCCTGTTTGTGTTTCCTTTGCATCTGTATTCCATTAATCCTTATACTTGTTTTATTTCTTGTTAAACTAAATTAATGTATATTTATATAATTCATCTTGCATGTGCGCATTTTTTAAAATTTTCTGTTTGCAGATCGATCGAATAAGATATATTATAAGCAGCTACCTACGTGTCAGACTAGAAAAAATTGAAAGATATGCTCATTACCTTTTACAAAAGGAAGCTGGTATCACAGATGAAAGCATGGCAAATCTTTCACCACAAGAAGTTACTTATGCAAAAGAGTAGGTAAAATTTTTATTTATGGATACTATAAATGGTAATATTTTTGTTAGCATAACTATTCACATATCACAGTGGATATGGCATCATGCTTATCATATCTCAAGAATAAGTGAGCATATGATCTGTATGATTGTCAAGTATAGTGCTCTGGAATTGCAGATTGTTTAATTTTGGAATCACAGTTCATATAGTGAGATGTTTCTTTTATTGAAGTTGTGCATGATTGTTTTCTCTTTAAGAACTGATTTTCTCCATCATTTCTTTAAAGTCCATTAGATTATGCTGATATAAGCTTATTTTTTGCTTGATTTAAAACTAAAGCTGAGAAACGGAGCACAAAGCAGTGCATGTAACCCTTCTCTTCCTTGCTTCTTTATTTAATCTTTTGAGTGGCCAAGCTATAAATCATATATTCACGTTTTTCTGTTTCCAATAAAGCCATCAGAGAGAAGCTCCTCATGTCCAGTAGGTTGTCAGTTATTGCAAGAACTTTGTCTTGAGGCACATACATTATCCTTTGATTAACAGAGTAGCTTTTTCCTGATTGTAGGAATTGTGTTTGGTGTAGCTTTGGCTTTTGACTTCCCAAAGGCTTCAGCCTCAGGTCTGCATGGATCTGAAGATTCTTCCCAAGAACTCGGGTCTTTAATTGGGTGGACTGATATGGAGACTCTCAAAAACATCCCATGGAGAGTCCCTGATTCTTTTCTGGTGGTCTGGGGTGATACATGGAATCAAGGATAAGGCATCCATTCCTCAAAGGGTAATGTAGGAACAAGGTCTTGGATGGAGGAACAAGTCCCTTTATATTAACAGGATGGATTTATGAATTACGCTATTTTCATATCCCTGATATCCTTAACCACGATGGAAAATTTTATTTCTCATGGAAATTACAGTATCTGTTTGTTGCTTAATGAATTGGGTTTATGCAAATCCCTTGCTGTTGTACAATAAAAAACACTGAGCAATTAGCATTTCAAGCACTACACTCTTTTAGGCTTTTGGAAACTATAAAATTTTTTGGGAACATTTGTTTGTCCTTTGGGTATCTCTGTAACCCTTTGTGGAATGGACCATATCTGCTTGGATTAAGAAACTCACTGGACTGGCTCACCCTGATCTATAAACCATAACCCTTGGTATGAGAAGAATGACCTGTTTTGGCCATTCTTAGAAATTTTATTTTGGAGGAACTCAGAAGAGGTGCTTGGCATTCATCAAACACATTTCTTGGAGAGTTCCTTGGTCTAGACATGGATCAATGATGTGTTGCATGAGATTCTTCCTTCAGGAGAATCAGTGTCAGTTTCTGGTGTACATCTGGAACACTTTTGGAATTTTTTCCCTTTTTTGTGAGTCACCTTCACACCTGGAAGCTTTTTCTCTTGCTTCCTCCATGCATGTGTGTTATTGCTCATGGTATGAACTGGCAGGGGAAAGAGATATAGGTTTTGAAGTTTGAAAAAACTTTTTCTTTAGGACAATCCAGTGAGAAATTTTCCAGTTTTCTTACTCTGCCCTGCCTTCCCTCTCTCATTTTGATATACCTAACTCTTTGTTGATGGTTACTGCTTTTGGGTTGATGCTCCCAATCCAGAAATTCTGTGCTGCTGGGTAGATCAGTCTCCTGGAGCAGTGGGTCAGGGACATCACCTCTGTTGCAGATGAATGGCTGAATGGATGTCTAAAAATGAAGGAGCTGCCACAAGCAAATATTAGTGGTTAGGGAAATTAGTGTTCCCACACCAGTTAGACATCACCTTAAAACCTACATTTTTAGATTTTTGTGTTCTGACCATGGTTTAACCAGTTTTTAGAAAATATATGTAATTAGTAATTAACCAAGTGACAGAATTACATAGTTTGTATACATATGCTAATAGATACCAATTTTACCTCCAGCTATGCATCAAATTTAGAATCACACTTCCAAACTCTTGTATTACAACACGTGCCAGAGAACCTTCGAGGTTTTGACCCAACCAAGATGAGTGTGAAACCAAACTTAGACAGCTACATATTCCTCAGAGTTAAAGAAGAGACCCAAGGAGTCTTGATTGATGACAGTGGAGAAGGAAGGTAAGTTTCATATTTCACTCCTTAATTCAAGCTTATATTTGTAATTGCTCAGTCATCCAGGGTAAGCAGAAATAAAAAGTTGTTCAAAACGTCTGCTGGTATGCATGCAGCATTGATGTCATGAAATACAATCAAAAACTTGGAACTTTCTTAATGTTTTCCACTGTACAATGTCCCAACTGCCTGGTCTTCCACTCAATCAAAAGCAATTATTACAAAGCCGCAAACCACAATAAAAAGCACTTACAACAGTTACTGGCTGCATAGCAACCACAAGTACTCAGTATTTATGCAGTGAACAAGGATCCTCTCAATACAATCCCACCTCAACATGGGTGGCACTCAATTCTTTGCAACAGTGTTAGACCCCACCCACCAAAACCATTCCATAACTAACCACCAAACCCCAAGCAGAAATGAAAAGCCTACCCTTGCTTCAGACTTCAGCAACCTCTACTCTCAGATACTCTTACAACCAGCAAATGCAATACTAACAAAACACACATTCTGAAATGACTTGACAAGCACTAAACAATCACTCTCTGAATTCAGTCCTAAATGCCAGCCCACCCTTACACATCCCTATGCAACTGTACTCAAACACAATTCACACTTTTCTCCCTGTGCTTTGGGCATCACTCATCCCTTCATTACATCTCAGGACCTTTTATGTCCCTGATGCAACATCCACAGTGAAGACAGAGAACACTTACTGCTCAGATGCCCTGCACTCATTCCACATAAAAAGTAACACATCACTATACTTTATGACTTGGCTGCCTGAGTGTTATGGTTGTTTCATAAAGGTTAAAGAAACTCCTGGGGCTGGAAGTAAGTATATGTAGCGATGTGTTTGCTGGGGTTTTGGGATCCATGAGTACAGGTTATTGAAGTGTGAAGCATGGGTAAGCTTTTTATTTCTACCTGGAGGTTTGTGGTTGATTATGGAGTGGTTTAGTTGGGAAGGGTTTAGGGTTGTTGCAGATGATTAAGTGCTGACCATAATGAGGTGGTATTATAATGGGAGAAAGTTTGTTTCATTGTTTGAGTATTTGTGGTTTGCAGCCGTTATGTTTGATGGATAACCTAGCAGGTGAGGCATAATTTAGGGAAGAGTGGATGAACTGTTTGTAGAGGATACTGAGAAATTATTTTGTCAAAATTAGGTACCAGTTAATGTTTTTGTGACATTTAGATTGTTGCTTTTTTGTTGATGTTTGTGGTAGGAGCAAATGTCGTGTGTTGCATGTGATGCCCAGAATGGTTGGAGTTTAGTTGAGTGGGAGTGATTGTTCATTCGAGGTGATTGGAGATGTATGTTTGACTGATGTTTGTATGGAGTTAAAAGGGTGACTGAAATTTTTTTTTTGATGTATAGATTTATAGATATTCATATTTTTATACATGGATGGATACAGACCTATTTATTTTACAGAGATGAAGAGGTAGACTTAGAAGAAGGCAGTCAGCATTTGATGCGTTACAAACCCATTAGCCACTTGGTGCAGTCTGGTGCTGTCACTCTTATTTAAACTTGGTGATTGGAACAATTTAAAGAAATTTTCAATGTACTGCTGTCTTATTTTGATGTCATAGGCTAAGAGTTTATTCATAAATGTGTAAGTTATTACAGAAGTAAGTCTTCCTTTATGGATATTGATTATAGCACTTGTATGTAAGTATGTATCAATCACCCAAGTAAGTGTTTTTATGGAGGTATTGCTATTTTTGCTGGTACTTTAATTTGGCCATATTCACACATTAAACAACCATCGGGCCCATACGGTCACATGGAGAGCAATGCTAACCGCTACCCCAAGGATGCCCTTAAAGAGGTAATAGAGAGGAGGTGCTCTTCTCCCTCTCGGCTCCTGGTCTGGTGCTCTTAATCATATCCCACCATTTCTTAAAGATTACATCTTGAAGTATTTTTATCTGTACTTTTTTTTACTTTAACTATCTAGTTATTTCATAGCACAAGGAATAAGTAACTGCTTTTGGTACTAATATGCCTAAACAACATGAATTCTCTATAGATATATAGGTATTACCTTTTATATCTGCCTATTTGTGTGTGGATGGTTGGTACTAAATGTTTTTAGTTTGAATACTGCAAGTGAAGCCTTCCTTTGAATGTGAGAAAAGACAGTTTGGTTTTGTTAAATCTTTGCAGATTCAAGGTAAATTAGGTTTCCTTGAGTTAGTAACTTTACCCATAACTATATTGCAAACTTAGCTTGTCGTAAGTAAAAGTCCTAGAATGTTATGTACTTTTAGTTGTTGCTCTGAATATTTATTACATTGTGTGATTTCTCAGTTTCTTGCCTTGTTATATAATTTTTTTCTACTTGATCAGCATTTCCTGAATTAGTGAATGGTACAAGGAACATACAAAGAAAGGCTGCATTCGCTCACATCCTTTTTTTAGCTATCATATGCCATGCACTGAAACTACAGCCCCCTGTCCATAACCAGGCTCCACAGGCCTTTCCATCATTTATCCCATCTGTTTCACACACCCAGATTCAGTATTCCCTATGTGCCACATCGTTGCAATTCACTCTACCCTATGCATGTCTTACACGCTCTTGCATGTTCAGGCCCTGATCCCTCGAAATTATTTTCACTCCATCCTTCCAGTATGGTCTTCCCCTTCTTTTTGTCCCTTCCACTCTTGATGCATGTATCCCTCACTGTAAACCTCTCCTCTTTCTCTCCTGTTCAAACTGTTTCAGTTGTGTTTATATACAAGATTATTCCACTGTAACTGTGTTCAAAAGGGACAAAAAGTTTTCCTTCTTTAATTAAAAGTGTTATGGGATCTTGGTTATTCATGGTACTGTGCAAATTTGCATAGGTGCGCAAAAAATTAAAACCATTGTCGTATTCTCATGATTTAGGATCCCACAATCATGGTTATCAAAGTGATACACATTAGGCTATAATTGCTTTGTTTTAATCATACAGACACATTAGAACTCACTTTTGATCCTGCGTTTTAATCATACAGACACATTAGAACTCTCTTTTGATCCTGCTTGTCTTCTACAGGTTCTGGCACTCATTCTCACATGTATGCCTTCATCTCTTACCAATATTGTACATAACTTTATTTTCCTCTGCAGTGAAACCAGAATGAGATTTTCTTTGAGAAACTCATTCACCAGTCTGTCTATCTCTCTCATACATTTCAAGGGCCAAAAATGCTTATATGGGCAGCATGGCATGCTGTACCCATTGGTGTGGGCAGGCAGATGCCCTTTTTGCCACATAAGCACATCAGATGGGGAGAGTCCAGAAATAAGGCATAAAACTATCCTCCATGCTTACCAAGGGGTTATTAAGGCCTTCAAGCTGTTCTAATGTATCATACTTTTGGTTTTCCCATTGTCATCCAATACATCTTCCCATGTGTACATAATTCAAGGTGGCTAGACAAAGGGTAGTAGCACCTTACTACATTTGCCTCAGCTGCGTACCATAGCACTAAGATGGTTAAAAGTGTGGATTGTAATTACTTGTAAATTTGTATATTGAAAACAGGTTTCAGTATTTTACTTAGGAACCAATGTTTTTTTGCTATGCAAATATATCTTGTATGCCAGCTTTTATATGAATTTGATACAAATGGGTATCTGAAAATAATGTAAATTTACTTTAAACCTGTGTTGGAATAGCTCAGGGTTTTACACGTGTTGACTGTAGTTATAATTTCTCACATCTGCTTAGTTCTAAATGTGTATTTGCAAGTATGTTAGTTATTCTAAGAGAAGACCATATTTATCAGTGTGCATTCCCTCAGACTTCTGATATAAAATGTCCTAATGTTGAATCTGCACATACTAAGTTATGTACATATTCATTGGTGACACCTGATGTCTAAATAGCCATTAAGTATCTTGGGTGCCTATTCTGTTCCCTTCAGTATGATTACTTTGTCATTCTGTCCATATCTGATTGTACTTAGTCCTTTATCAGCAGCTTCCTTCATAAATTTTGAACTTTCTCTTTGTTGATGTTCACTCTGTCTTTAGAATTAACATAATTATAACATCTTGTATTCAGCCAACAATTATTATTTTAACAGAACCATGCTTCACATTCGTTGGCTCATTTCTTTCTCCATTGTAAATTCTTTGATTCAAAGAGAAAAAGTAGATTGTGCAATTTTTTGCATGGAAGGCAATGTTTAAGCATATAAAGACAAGGATAGATTAGTGAAATGAGGCTGTGTGTACTTGATCCACCCATGTACATGGGAATGGAGCTTAAGATGATAGATAAACATCTGCCAGTAAATGACAAAATATTACTAGCACATGATTTGTCCATTGTATATCTACTTGTAAAATGACAAAAGATTGTGCAGTATATGAGCTGGATCACAGGATATATACAGCTAAATTTCAATAGCACTGGAAGGTTGACTATTGTGCATACCACTAAGCTAGGGGCTGAGTATACACTGGAGGTTTGTTCAGTTGACACCATCCATTCATTTCATCTTTCCAGGTATGGAAATGATTAGATAAAACAGCTGCATGGCTTGTATGTGATTTTCCATGGTAGAAATTTTTTGCTATGTAATTTATTTATGCTTTAAGGTAAATGAATATATGTATAATTCTTTTTTCATACTATTCGCCATTTCCTGCATTAGCGAGGTAGCATTAACAGAAGACTGCGCCTTTGAGGGAATATCCTCACTTGGCCCCCTTCTCTGTTCTTTCTTTTGGAAAATTAAAAACGACAGGGGAGGATTTCCAGCCCCTTGCTCCCTCCCCTTTTAGTTGCCTTCTACGATGTGCAAGAATACTTCCCATGTATTCCCTGCGTGTCGTAGAAGGCGACTAAAAGGGGAGGGAGCGGGGGTCTGGAGATCCTCCCATCATTTTTATTTTCCGAAAGAAGGAACAGAGAAGGGAGCTAAGTGAGGATTTCCTTCAAAGGCTCAGTCCTCTGTTCTTAACGCTACCTCACTAACGTGGGAAATGGCGATTAGTATGAAAAAATATAAATATGTACATATATGTGTATCTTTCAAACTATTCACCATTTCCCACGTTAAGAACAGAGGACTGGGCCTTTGAGGGAATATCCTCACCTGGCCCCCTTC
>JAUTXX010530976.1:0-11007 GCA_032273605.1 Panulirus laevicauda | reverse complement strand
AACTGTGTACCTTCCACGCCAACTGTGTACCTTCCACGCCAACTGTGTACCTTCCACGCCAACTGTGTACCTTCCACGCCAACTGTGTACCTTCCACGCCAACTGTGTACCTTCCACACCAACTGTGTACCCTCCACGCCAACTGTGTACCTTCCACGCCAACTGTGTACCTTCCACACCAACTGTGTACCTTCCACACCAACTGTGTACCTTCCACGCCAACTGTGTACCTTCCACGCTAACCATGTACCGGGTACACAACTCCACCCATGTTCGTTCGTTTGTTCAACTCGTCGGATAAACTCAACATCACAAAAAATTTTCTTCTCGATTTTCTACCAGAAATTTCCTTCGTTGATGTTTTGCGAGACACTAGAATTTGCATGTATTGCTACATCTGTATCCATACATTATCATCCATAACAGATGACCTATGATGACCTACAACAACCTTTCTACAACATCCTCTCAGACTAAACTGTCATAACTAATTTTCCTTTTTCCTTCGCCTCCAGGTACGTACGTTCTTGACCCAATGCCTCTCAACATGCTGCAGGTAAGGTGGTAAACTACGACTGAAAGCTACGGAAAACTCGACCTAAAGACGAACCAGAGCGAATCATCGCTCTGATGGTTCGCTCAGGCCAAGAAATTCGGGTGTAAAGAATACTAAACGTCAGCTGTAAGCAGCTCTGACCCTTAAGAACAATCCCCAGGTAGCTACACACCCTAATCTGTGGTAAATACTCTCCAGCCTCTATCTACCTTCCTCCCCACTTTGTCTCAGGTCAGGTTGGTGTAATCAGGGTCACCTTACCTCGTAGAGGATTCTGTAACAGACGAGTTACATGGTAGAATCATGTAGATCCACCTGGCGAGGTCTTACTGGTGTACTCCAGTAGCAGTAGACTCGTAGAACCACAGAGAGTACGCTTGAGGGGCCACATGACTTAGCCATGTAAAGATACCTGGAGGAGGCATGTAGAGTGCCTTGTATTGCCTCGTACTACTACCTGATGTAGTCTTAGAGATTCTTGAATTTTCTGGAGATGCCAGGTGTGTTGACAGAGCATCCTGTTGTATCTTGTATTGACCTGCTGTACGCACGTAGAGCTACATTTTGTAGACTTGTAACGCTATCGCTTGTAGTCCTGTGGCTCTATATTACGCATACTTGAAGAACTTGTAGAATTAGTCGTTGACTTGAATTAATATCCTCTGTATTCTTGAAGACCTACCATCTGTAGACTTGTGAACCAATCCTCTGTCGTGCTGTACACTACTGTATCGGATCTTATCTACTATCCACACACACACACACACACACCAGGTGTTACTCCCCCTCCCCGGGGCTGGTCGATAGCTGGTGGTGTGTGTGTGTTGCTTGGACTCCCAGCAACAGTTGATGGCTGGATATGGGTGGGTGTGGAGGACGGGACGGCACAGGGTGGAGGCTGCAGTAAGGGAGGGCAGCATCAAGGTGACGAGTGGATCAAGGTAATGGGTAGATCAAGGTGATGGGTGGAAGGAAGGTTTAGGGAGGTGGGTAAGCGGTATGACCAGAGGGTGTAAGACCTAACCTGGGAAGTAACAACCACGCCATCACAACTCTCAAATCTCGCTCACAAATACTCGCTTGATTGACCTGTGACCGGTCAGGTTTGTAAGCCAGTTTTTGTGTAGGTGTGTGGGCCGTAGACACTGCTATTGTGTGGGTGTGAGGGGTGTGTCAATGGCTGTTGTGGAGGTGTGTGGGAGTGCAGGCTGCTGTATAGAAGCTGGACACAGCTGTCGCTGGGTAGACTAAATCTTGTGGTCGCCTGGCCAGTGTGGACGTTCGGTAGTGTGAATGCTACGTGGTGTGAACACTGGGTAGTGTGGTCACTAGGTAGTAGGAGCGCTGGGGAATGTAAGCACTGGAAGTTTTAACCAGACAGACAAGCCTCTGGGCGTGCCTCGCCAGCTAACAAGGTAACTCAAAGAGTAAATTGTCCCACTTAGCGTCCACCTTCGTCACAATTAAAAGACACCAAGGAAACTGGTGCGCTGTGGAACTTTGCACCAAGTTTCTCGGCATTTTTCGCTCAGGCTGGCGTTTCTTCACTTTGATGAAAGATGAGTTTGAATCTTCTCACAATCAAGTTACGCAGAGTTTTCTATTCCATAAAACGGAGGTCCTGTCTTATGTCCGTAGACACAACAAGGAGGCTGCCACACGTATGATGACTAACACCGCCATACACACACACACACGCCAATACTTCATCCATATCCCTGACAGGACAGAAATTGGTGGCTGCTGGGGTGATATGTTTCGGGAAAATATGATAGTGTCGGATGGGAAGATTGTGATGGCAATATGGAGGTATGAAGAGGAAAAATGGCGGGTGTAAATGGTCATACCGCTGAACAACGCTGTTGCACAGTCTTCCCACGAAACAAAATAAGTGTTTGTTGTTGTTGTTGTTGTCGGATGGTCTGCTCACTGTACGCCCGAGTCTAGTCTTCAATGATCAGAAAGTCAGCACGAGCGAACAGACAAAGACAGGAGGGCACGAATCTGCTTAAAATAATCCTTAGTAGTGATAATGCCTAGCTGTTCGAGAGAGAGAGAGAGAGAGAGAGAGAGAGAGAGAGAGAGAGAGAGAGAGAGAGAGAGAGAGAAGGTTAGAGAGGGTCAGTAAACAACGACCACATCTTCTTGACGAGGTCCTTGAGCAGGTGGTGACGACCAACAAACCGTCTAATGGGTCGTAGGGCCATCTGCTCCCTGACGTAGGTTCCTGATGGTTCTCAACCACAGAGACACGGTCAAGAGACACCGTCAACAACAAAGAGACAGAAGCAGACACTGAGGAAGATGGATATATAAAATGATAAAAAGAAAAACAAACAAAAATGGTAGCAAGAGATAGACAGAAAACGACAGAATGACAGGAAAGACTGAGACAGAAATGAATGAAATAGATATACTAAATGACTTACACACACACACACACACACACACACACACACACACAGCCAGTAACAAATGAAAAAAATAAGCTAATGTTCAAGACAGATCTAAAAAGCTTTATCCAGAGTTACAAGATATCTGCTGGACAATAAACGCCGCAGGCAGGCGGCCGTACAAGGAAACACAAGATACAGTTTCATTCCATTAGGACGAACGCTTCTAACTACCCACTCCTGGAGCCAGCAGGAAATATGAGAAGCTTCCACAAGTACAACTAATTTCTGGTGATAACAACTTCTGGTGTTTCCCTGCGCCAGCTTTTACAACGAAATATGTCCAATCTTTGGGTGCCTCCAGATCGTAGGTGCTTCTACAACTTGTGTCCTTCTAAATCTTAGATGCCCCTACATCTGAGGTGCTTCTAAATCTTAGATGCTTCTAAATCTTTAGTGCTCCTCTTGGGTGCTGCTACATCTCAGATGCCTGTACATCTAAAGCGTTCCGACACCTTAGGTACTTCACATCGCTAGAAGATTCCTTCCTGCATGTTAGAAACATACATCCATCTATTCTACATCCATCTATTTCATTCCAAAATAACTTGTAGTTTTCCTCTGAATTCTCATTAATTTTTCATCAACCCTAAGAGCTGTATCTACAACTCTTTTATACGTACACACCAAGTGTATCAAGTTATGTATTCTACACTTTACATTCTCTTCCTCCGTTCATTACTATTTCATGTCAAGTTTAGCTTCTTCTGAACTCTCATTTTCTCCTTCACCAACTTTCCTACATCTTCATCACCAATCTGTTTTACATCTTTCCACAGTCTGTGCCTTCAGTACCTCGCATTTCCATGGCAACCATTGATAATGCATCCATAATCACACGTCATCTCCGCCTCACACTATACTGTTTTCGATATCTCCCAGCATCTCATACAACTTCTCTGGAAAGTTGAATCTGAACATTTTCATTCTTTCTGTTATTAACATCCACATATCTACTACAGTACAGTGCTAACCTACGTACTCCTAACACCTGCCAAACCTAAGACACACTCACTGATCACAAAGACAAGTACCTGTTGGACAGGGTTTTCGTGCCAGGTGTGAAAACGAAAAATTTATAACCGGTTCATTCGAGGATCTTTCATTCTATCTACACTTCATGAATGAAATTCAGAGACGTTATGGAGTTAGCTAGTGAGGACTTATGTGCATCAACGAATATCCTTTGAAAGAACAAAGAGACCTTAAGTTCCACCTTCCTCCTTGCAAACGATCCTTCAAATTCTGTTCTGACGAGTTACTTACGACCTGACACTTCAAGACTCAAAAAAAAAACAAAAAAAAAACCCCAGCCCAGTATGTGGACAGACGCGATTCATTAACCAACAGAGGAAAATAACACAGTTAAATCGTGTGTCTTTCTCTTTTGTATCTCTGGAGCAGCAATGGACTTCAATTGGCAAAGGGTTATAATAACTGGAAATGAAAGCTTCAATCTGACTGAATGTGGCTCTGCAAATGCTGCCTAGTTTAGTGATAAGAGTTTTACTTTCCAACGGACGAAGCCATTCACACGACGTCTGGCTAATGAAACAGATAATGGCAATGTATAAGGCTGCTCAGTGAACATCCATTTCGCGAAGGTAAGTCTATTTGCTTGGCGGTTTAATGGTAATGGGTTCATTCTATAAAAAGTAGCCTTCAGTGAACATAGCATTTCATTACTGGCTAAATGGGTCAGCTTGCGAGCCGGAGAGGCTACGGCGACAGACTAGCCTGGAGTACTGCCAACATACGAACCATATCTGAAGATGTCTGAAACTACAAACCACAACTTAACAACCATAACTGTATAACACACCAACTAGAGCAAGAGCTGACCAAGCCCGCAAACACCTGCCCTGAATCATGACTGATTTAGTACCCTACAACCCCAAGCAATCAGCCAAAAGCGACCTAGCGAGCAACATACCTCCTGAGACAAGACTTGACCTAGCCTGAAACGCAGTACAACACCACCCCTCCGCTGGACCATCGACTACAACCACGCTCACCTGCCTAATTAAACAGCAACTCTCACCCCGACGAAGTTTACCTTCCTGTTTGTAATCGCGAGTTTAATAACTTGGTTATATATGTCCATCCAAGTTGCCAAGGATAAATGTGCGTCGCTGAGGCAAAGTTGGTTGACTCTGGCTAAACATGGCGGGAGTGAGGGTGGTAAAAAATATTTTATACGACGCGGGGAGAGTGGTATGGGGGAGCTTGGGTGCAGGGAGATAGGGCATGTGAGGAGGGAGGTAAAGGGAGGAGGAGGAAGGAGGACTTGCGACATGTGGATGAAAGATACGAGGAGGAAGGGATAAGAACTGGGGAGAACCAGGTGTTTAGTTTCAAGTTTTTGGTCTAATGTAGACAAAAAGTTTACTGTGACGCAGGGATGAAGAACGGAAGGAGGAAGTTGTGTACTGTTTGTGTAGAATCATTGACTGGCCAGAGTGTGGGGTGTGATCACCTCAGCTTCGTGGTATATGGTTCCTTCATTTTCTGAACTGGTTGGTATAGTGAGACACAGATGCTATCGATTCCTTGATTATGACCGTCTGATCCTTGGGTATGATGGCCCGACCTTCGACTTCAAAGGTAAAGCATTCATAACCAAAGGTCATGTCGTCGTGTTCAGGGATCGCACCGTTGTGTTCAAGTATCATAACTATGTCCTCAAGGTTTAAGAACATCCACAGTCCTATAAATGAAAGAACATGGGCAGCGTACCAAAAAACAGATTGATAATAAAGGTGACAAGTTGACTGGTAGACAAACAATTTCGCTTGTCAAATGTCCGAAAAAATTCTGTCCACACAAAGTTTCTGAATGATTAATACAAGGTTGGTGATGACTCCTGGAATGGACGATGATAAATAATGAATCCGAGAAGCAATAAAAAAGCAGAGTTAGAAATAACATAAACTCTACCAAGGTATTCACTCCTGTCGAACGTATGACTTCCTAGCTCAGGAGTAACTGTCTGGTCTGGACAAACCTAACACAGTTACTCTTGCTGGTGTCGTCTTCGCTGGTAGTGGACGGAGCAAGGATGCCATGGGACAGTGTATAAACTCAGACTGCAGGGGTAATACTGCCAGCAACCACGATCTGTTACGGTGAAGTTGTGTATCAAGTTTGCGGTCCTAACTTTGTCCGCTCTTAAGTTAATGCTGGTACAGACAAGCACTCAAACAAACACACACACACATACACACACACATACTGAGCTGCCCAACCACCCACACCGAACAGCTCACAGTGAGATTGGATAAGACATTTGAGGAAGGAACCCAACAGATGTCCAGGAGGGTTTGAGAGATGACTGTCAGGGGTCGCCAGTGTGGAGAACATCACACAGGAGGTAAACATGATAACACTGTAGGAATGATCATGGCGACTCCAGTAACACAA
This sequence comes from Panulirus laevicauda, assembly GCA_032273605.1. NCBI lineage: Eukaryota > Metazoa > Arthropoda > Malacostraca > Decapoda > Palinuridae > Panulirus > Panulirus laevicauda. The sequence goes on along the minus strand of JAUTXX010530976.1, from coordinate 4,578 downwards.
CAGCAAACGCTGGAGACTTAATCATGAAACCATAACCCCCAAAACCTTCATTCTGAAGAGTCGTACCACCGTGTTTAAGGATCATATCACCCTGCTTAAGGGTCGTATCACCCTGCTTAAGGGTCGTAGCACCGAGCTTAAGGGTCGTGCTGTCCTGGCGAGGGGGTAACCTGCTGCATTTTTTTTCCTTAGAAGAAGGAAATGAAAAACCGTCAGGTGGGTACATCTGACCTTTCTCATAATATCACAAGAGAATCACAAAAAAGAACAAACTTGCAAGAAAGAGAGTCACACTCGTCAACACCTGATCATGCACGATACATCCTTACACGTCGAGTCTACCACAATCATGATGACCACCAGCGACCAGGACAACACCTGCAACACAAATGATTCAGCTAACATAATCATGTGATTGTAACCCAACAACCCCGTGCCGCAACACAGTCTGATACTGCATGTGGCATGACCTGGAACCCACCTAATGTAATGTACCCTGAACCAATTTTCTACTTGTTTCGAAAACGTAAGGAGACTTTACTATATTCCCAGACTCTCTTCTCGCTTTCAAGAACTTAAGACTTTACCTATCTACTTTAAGTTCGGAGTAGTTGGAACATTTTCTGAGATTTGTGGCTGACGTTGTTTCCAACACACACACCACCCACACTAAACGTCACATTCCGCAAGTCTCAAACGAGCGTGATGTACGTAATTCGAGTGGTGACGTCATTGGTTACCATCGTTCATGTCTGCTTACGTAGTTTCCACCAGCAGGTCATTAGGGAGACCTGGTAGGTACCGGGAACTACGTGTGACTACCGTGGACAGGTCACCAGTGAGACCTGACAAGTAGTGAGAGTCAGATGTGACTATCGTATACAGGTCAGCAATGAGGCCAGACAGGTAATGCATGTCCTGTGTAACTACCGGAAGCAAGTCTCCAGTATATGACCTGGCAGGTTATATCAGGTCACCGGCATGAGCTCAGGTAGTGGGTCATGCAGGTCGGGTGCCTGGCGAGACTGGAGACCTCAACAATAGAGCTCGCTGGCACATTTACATGGCGAGCGACGTGTCACCAAATTTATGTCGGAATTTACATATAGATCGACCCCTTTCCACCAGCATCACCGTCATACGTTGTGTCTCCTTCTGTCTCCATGATGTTCTCAATCTTACTCTCTTCAACTGACTCCTTTATGCTATCTCTCTCTCTCTCTCTCTCTCTCTCTCTCTCTCTCTCTCTCTCTCTCTCTCTCTCTCTCTCTCTCTGACTTTCTCACGCCCAGTCGGACTGTGTATCATTTCCATCTGTCCCAACACTCACACGGTCGTGAACATCATTTCTAGTCTCAATATATGATTATCCGCTTTCGTTCTTCCCTCATCTTGAACTCCAACACAATATTAACACCTCGTTCTGTCCCCTACACTGCCTCCTCCCCAGACGACACCAGCCAGCAGCACACTCAGGTAAATCTCCTGCCGAAGTTCGGCTAGTCGCAGGCAGGCTCGCCCGCCGTGAGGCTCCGTGGCACTTAACTAAGACACAAACTCTTGATCGTCTCTGGGTTCTTGTCTTCCTTTTATAAATGCCATACGTCTTTCTCATGAGGCATCGCTCGCCTGCCAACTGTTGCCAGTCAGACAAACGTGTTCTGCAGCAATGTTTTGGGTGTTTCTGGCGGCTGGTGTGTCTCCAACACCGTTTTGTCTGACGTGAACTGGCAAAGGACGAAGGAGGGAAAATGTGCAGAAAGAAGGTTGTGAGGCAGGGAGCAAGTGTGATAGTGTATGAAGGAGGGAGAAAGTAAGTCGGAAAGATGTGAGGTGTGCAGGCTGTGAGGTACGTTGAATGTGAGGAAGGAAGGATGTGAGGTAGGGATCAGGTGAGGAACGAATCCTATAGACTTCTCCGGAAGGCGAGATCCACTGAAGACATTCTTCCTCAAGTTACTAATGTTTAGCCAAGTTGGTCAAGAAAGTGGTCAATGATATATCACAACCCACGATATTCTAAAGACTTCTGACGGGTATCTGGTCCCATTCTCAGGGTCGCCTCCTCGTCTAACCCCTCACTCAATTCTTTCTCTCAAGTCGGTCCATTTATGTAGATGTTGGTGGGTGAACCTTTACTATCCTCATCAACTGCAGTTTCTCCTCAACAACCATCAACGACCTATTTCACTCCACAAATAACCCACGTCTCCTGTACACGTTATGATCTAAGAGAAGTAGGTAGGGAGAGGAAAAGAAAGGTAAGCATTATTACAGACATATGCAAAGAATAGAAGAGTCAAGGAAGAGAAGAATTAGGCAAAATACAGAAGAAACAATGTGTGAATGAGGAAGAAATAAGAAAGAAGAAGAAATGCAGAGATGGGGGGGAAGCGCAAGACAAAACACGGGCGAGGAAAACGTGGCAACGTTAGCGAGCAACAGAGCAAGTGTTATGTAATTACCGTGGCAGCCGCTGGCCTCCCGGGCCATGTGCTTCACACCAGCAGCCACACTTTAACCACACACCAAGAAATGAAAACAAAATGATCGCCGATTAAAGTAATATACACTTGGAGGTAACAGAATACCATGTGTAAACACTGGGCAGATAATCCTTGTTTCCACACCAGGAAATGTACAGAGGGTTAAGGACGAGTGGTTTCTGAAAACAGTTATGTTGGTCTTGCACCTGTTGCCGGCCGACTAACTGTTAATAACAGTGTGGTTAAAACACCCATGAACGAGCAAGCCCCGCACACCAGGCCTCCACGGATGCCCCAGGTACGGGTGTGGGTCCGAGTGACTATACCTACCATCCCAGGGTGCTGGAGGATGGTGTGTGATCAGAGTCACTTTCATCTTTCACACACAATCTCGAGACGATTTATTCGTACCATAAAATTTCATATTTTCTCTGTGACACTGGAGGATGTTGTCATAACGTAAGTTGACAGAAACACTTGATTTATGATATAACAAACGGCTTGACACATTCCCTTTCCTCCGGTATCATTACACTGGAAGTATGAGGCGTATGAGGAATGTTCCAGTGACGCCTTCCTCCTCATGATGATAGCTCACTGTTGAGGAATCTGGTGATCAACTTGTCAGCTATAATCTATGTCTGCGTTAGTAAAATGCCTAACGCAAGGTATCGTGCAGTTAGCACAATATTACAGTGCAGTTAGCACAATATTATCGTGTAATTAGCACAATAACGAACAAGCTTAGTACACTCTTGCGCACCACCCGCACCAGTCATTACCATCGCCCTATATCGTCTCACAAGAAGAAATGTCACTTTCGGTAACCCGGTCATTTCTATCACCTGGTCCCCCTCGACGGTCCTGTTAACGACATGTGAACAGAAGCAGAGGTGAAGTTCATTCTGCTCTCACCAGACCTGAACATATTTTCCAAGATTGAAAATCAGATGTTCTCGTCAAACGAAGAAACATCCCTGCCTGCTGATGCTGGTCTCTGAACCACACAGGTCATCTAGCCCATCATGCACGACCGTATGACCCTTGATCACGCTCGTACGACTTCTGAGCAGTGCCGGACGACTCTTTAGCACGACCGTATGACTTCTGAGCACACCGGTACGACCCTGGAGCACGGCCAACCATGGCAGTGATGTCCTGGCCTTAGACCTCGGCATCAACAGCTGCGCTTAAGAACCAAACCATCAGTCGTACCGTCGTGCTCATGGGTCGTACCGTCGTGCCCAAGGGTACTACCGCCGTGCTCTATGACTATGCATTCGTATCAAGGGTCGTACCATCATGCTCATGGGTCGTACCGTCGTGGTAGAGGGTCGTCTCCTGGTGATCAAGAGGTCGAGGTTCAGTCGTTTATTCATTACTGATGACATACAATACCTCAGTTTCCGTACTGACTTTGCAGGGATCGCGAGAACTCACCCAAGGATCAAACTCCTCCGCTCGAGCTTCTTTGCTCAACCAGGCTGTTGGAGGCCGCGTCCCGCAGGCCTGACCACCAACAACTTGACTGCTCTGCCTCATTTCGGAGGTACCTCACTGGGTCTTTATAAACGTCCCCAGACTCTGTAAGCCTCAACATATACAAGTGTTGTAGTCATAACACTAAGTTCCTAACCTTACCATACTTAACACCATAATTGATAATCAAAGATGAAGTTATGAAAACAGTCGATTACAAATAGGTAATTACACACAACTACCAAAAATGTTGCAAATATTTCCCCAGTATGATCATAATTACCGGAAGCGGATTATTGTCATGACAATAAAATGCTGTAAGCCTGTAAGCTGCTGTTTCAGTATATAATCCATAATTCCACTTTCCGGTAGAGAGTAGATTCCACTCTGTAACAGCTTCACTACAGCAAAAAAAAATACACGAACATATTTCTGTAATAAAAACGCCAACGAAGGTTAAGAAGAGGAGTGATATACGATACTGTCAGCACTTCCAGACGGCCGTAACTATGATGGCTATTTATTCCCCTGAGAAAAACACGGGATTGTCAAAGATATATTGAAGTACACAAAGTATAACCTAGATTTACGGGACACTTACGACTGTAAATCA
>JAUTXX010530965.1:0-11007 GCA_032273605.1 Panulirus laevicauda | reverse complement strand
TGTATGTATTTGTGCGTGTGTGGGTGTTTATGTATATACATGTGTATATGGGTGGGTTGGCCATTCTTTTTCTGTTTCTTTGCGCTACCTTGCTAACGCGAGAAACGGTGGTTAAGTATGATAGTAGAAAAAAAAATGGAAAAGATCACAGTTAAGTGCGTGATCAAGCAAATCCTTTTTGATACATGGGGAAATGAAACACTATAAGTTCCCAAGTGCACTTTCGTGTAATAATCACATCATCAGGGGAGATACAAGAAAGATATATAACAGGCAATTGATATACAAATAAGAGACATAGCTAGGACGACATTTGGTAAACAAATGTGTACCCGAGTGGAGATCGGGTGCATTCAAGTTTAGCAACAGGCGTATTTTAAAACGTATCATGTGGCAAGAAAGAGAACTGCCTATAGATTTTTTCAACAGTTGAGCTATTCAATTTGCATAGACCTTCGCTAATAGAGTTAGAGTTAATAACTATGTTTCATTACTCCAGTCAATAAAATGATCATAACTTTAACATGATTAAACAAGGTGTTTGTTCTTGTCCTGTTCTTATACTATATTTATGTTGCTTAACTCTAATAGAAAGATCCTTACCAGTCTGCCCAACATGAAACTTGTCACAATTTTTATAAGGTACTCTATAAATTCAGCGTGCAAAACTTTCTGCTGAGTTCCTGATTAATATATTCTCTATAGCATTGTTGTTGCTAAGTCAACATTTACAGTAAAGGATTTATACAACATGGGAAATGATGTAAAATTATTACTAGAAGGAAGTTAAAAGGTTCTTGTTATCAACGGGAGGTTTGGGTTTAGGTCGATAAAATGATTTCTTTGCTAACTTAAGGGATTTTTCCATGAAAGATCCAGGATACTTTAATTTGGATCCAACAGAATATATCTTCTCAAACTCATCATCAATAAACTTTGGAGTGCATATAGGTAATGTCCTAAGGAACATAGACTGGAATGATGATGTTTAACTCACCTTGACTGATCACATAGCCCAATTACTGCACCTTTGTTTAGACATTCTCACACTTGTCTCAATCGAGGACAAGGTTAGCCTCACTCAAAACAGTCAAAAGGTTGTCAAGTTTCTGTAAATGTTCATCCCAATCGGACTGTATTTGCCAATATCGTCTAAATATTCAACACAGCCGGCAAGTCTCTGAGGAGATTGTCCATAAGTCGCTGAAATGTGGCAGGGGCATTTATCATGCCAAAAAGGCATCACTTTACACTTATATGTCCGCCCCAACACTACGAAAGCACCGATGTCTTGTGTTCTCTCCGTTAACTTCATTTGCCAATACCCCTTCCCGAGGTCGAGTTTTGTCAGAGAGCGAGCGTTGCCAACTCGATCTATTCAATCTTCTACATGTGGCAGGGGGTAACTGTCAGCCCTCGTCACCTCGTTAACCCGGCGGTAGTCGATACACTACCGATAGGTCCCGTCGGGCTTGAGTACAAGAGTCACAAGCGAGCTCCACTCCGACTGACACGGCTCAGTCAGATCGTGCTCCAGCATGTAGCTTAGTTCCATCTGAAGGATCGTTGCTCGTTGTGGACTTACCCGGCACGGAGCTTGTTTAATAGGCCGGGCATCTCCCACGTCTAAATCATAGCTGGTCAGTGAGGTCTGTCCAGGTGTGCTTAGGAATCTCTCTGGGTGCTTTGACAGCAGGGTAGATATCTGCACATGTTGTTCCTCCGTCAGGCGCAAGTTTCGCCTCCCTTTCCCTGTCTATGCCTCCGTCAGGTCTCTAGGTCTCCAGGGCACCCGTAGCTAGATTGTCCTCCTCGTTACGCTCCACTCTTGCTGCATGTTGAATCAGGCAGACCGGCGCACTCTGCTGGACAAGGGGAGAATCACGATTGAGATATAGTTCAAGCTTGTTGACGTGGTATAATCTCTGACAGCTGAACCTATCAGGTATCGAGACAAGGTAAATTAAGTCTTACACCCTCCTAATAATGATGCATGAATTCAGAAAACGGGCTGCCAGTAGTTGTCCTGGTTTGGGTAATAAAAGCAACACCTCGTTCCACGTCTCAAACTTCCTCAATTGAGACCGTTTGTCATACCAGCTCATCACCCGTGCCTGGGTCTGTGTTGAATTCTCCAGGGCTGCTTCCCAACATTGCTGTAATCTCTCCTTTAACACGATGACGGAGTCCAACAGGCCGACACTCTCACTCTTGTTCAGCCATACATCTTTCAATGATTTAAGAGGCCCTCGGACCTCGTGGGCAAACATCAGCTTGAAGGGGTAGAAGCCTAGAGACTCGTTCGGCATTTCTCTGGTGGCAAACAGAAGGAAGGGCAAACCATTATCCCAATCTCTAGAGTCAGCTGTACAATACTTCTTCAGCGTGGACTTTAGTGTGGAATGGTAACGTTCCAATGCGCCCTGACTGAAGGTGTTAAGCAGTGGATGTAATCTTACCGATACCCAACTCCTTCAGAGTTTGTTGAAAACTTCTGAACGTAAAATTGGACACCCGATCAGATTGCACCCCTTTGGACAGTCCACACTTTGTGAAGAAGCTAGGTAGCTCCTAGAAAACAGCTGCTTAGCGGTGTTGCGTCGGGATATCTCGTGGGCATATCAATAATGTAACAGTTGCCAGTTGAGGTTCTTGACAAAGGGTCTACAATGTCAACTATAACATGGTCAAATGGATCTTCAAATGGGGGAACAGAAACGAAGAAAGCAGCCTCAAGTCTCTGATTAGGCTTTCCCATCACTTGACATGTATGACCCGTCTTTACTTACTGAGCGACATCCCGACGAACACCAGGGGCCGTATGCAGAAAACCTCTTAGAATCCATAAGTATACTTAACCCCAAAGAATTTTACTTAACTTTAAGGATTTTGCTAAGCATGTTACTGAAAGCTGCCTTACTCTGAATTATTTCCTTCGCACACGACAAATTTAAGAAACCTCGGGAGGACTTTTAAGCAGTTAAGAATTTGCTTAGCAATGTAGATATGGCCGTACGCCAAGAGAGACTTGTTCAACTGAAAACTTTTAGGCCCCGTAAAGATGTTCTGGGTGTATTTAATGATGCGGAACTTATCAAAAGATATCGACTTGATCGTGCAGGAATACAGTTTGTCACAGATTTAGTGAGAAATAAAATAGAAGGTCCTACAGCAAGGAACACGGCAATCACGCCAGAATGGAAAGTAAGGATAACCTTACGTTATCTTGCTACTGAAAAAATGCAGTTTTGCAGTGGTAATGATTTTGGACCAACACAACCTACTGTAAGTAGGGTTATTGTACAGACTTTGCAAGCTCTAAGCTCCCCAGAAATTGTCCGGCGTTTCATTAAGTTTTCCACAGATGTTAGGGAGATACAAGCAAAACAAGAAGAATTTATGCAAATTGCGGGCTTTCCTGGTGTTGTGGGTGCTATAGATGGTACACATATAAGAATAGTAGCACCTTCAGTGAATGAAGAACACTATGTAAACAGAAAAAAATAGCCGTAGTATAAACACACGGATAGTTTTTGATGCAAAGTACAAAATAATTAACATCGTTGCAAACTGGCCAGGATCAACACATGATTCGAGAATTCTTCAACAGAGTGGCCTGTGAAGATTATTTGAAAGCCATAATGTACCACCAAATTGTCATCTTACTGGTGATAGTGGTTACCCTTGTAAGCGTTGGCTTTTGACCCCTTACCTACGACCTGAAGATGGTGCTCAGACAGCTTATAACAGGTAACATAGGACGCTTTGCTGGATGTTTACGTGAGACAAAATGTCAGTATTATGTACATTTCCATATAAACTATAGAAGAAACAGCTTAGGTTTCATACCTCATGGAACTGCTTCCACTATCCAAAATTGGCCTAACCTAACCTAATCCAGGGTGCAAAAGATTTCTGGATTATGAGAAAAGCTAGATTATTAGCCTAGGTATAACATCTAAACTAAGATTTCTGTATAATAAATTTCTTGTATAACAGGGCACACAAGAAAACTAGGTGTATTGTGGAATTCCAACATCACGAAAAAAAAGTTTGTTTCAAAGAAAAAAATAGGTTATTATTGGTATGGAGTTTTAACTACAAAGAAGTAGATTGGGAGGGAATGGACACAGAAACTAATGAGATTTCTTTAGGTAATATATTTATGGTTGGACATTGGATAACATGTTAAGTCAGCAAGAGAACACAAGAATTAGAGGTGGTAAGAAATCATTAAGATTAGACTTGGTTTTTCACCAAGGCTCTTGACGAGATACTAGAGTATTTGTGTCCAATGGGGAGGAGTGACTATGGGGAGTAACAGCGGGAAGTTCAAAGTGAGGGATGAAACTTACAGAGTAGATACAATTATGGAAGAGCAAATTCTATCGGTCTCGAATACTTTGGTGGCATCAGCTGGAGTTAGATGGAAGTACTTCAGAAAAACTATGAATTTTTGATGATGTATGAGGAAGGTGTTCATGGGTATGTCCCTAAGTTCTCTGAAAAGATTAGAAACAAATCAACTCCGGCTAAGGCAAAGGAAGACAAGGACCTACTGGTGGTTATACAGGATGATGTATCAGGTAAAGCATATAAACAGGATTGCTGGAGGGGTATATAGATTAATGACAAACATGAGAGTGGTTTTTCGTTATATGGAGGAGGCAATGCAAGGTTAATGAAAGTAGGAAAACACGTTAAATCTAAATGTAAAAATTTATGCTCAAATATTTTATAGACTACTCATTAGTTCTGCTAAATTATCACCCTAGGAAGTTTTTCATAGCCTAACTTGTACTGGAGCACCATTAGATTAAATGAAATTATATAAGTAGAAAGTACATACTTAGATGAAGCTATACCGATGTAATTATATGAAACTATGATAATTTAACTAAAAAGAAATAACATAAAAAGAAGCACCAATGTTGAGTTAAAGGTCACAAAGCCAAGAAATTGCAAATTCAAATGCCATACACTACTCCATACTAATGGAAAGGGTTAAATATGGAACTAAACCAATACAATCAGAATATATCAGATTTGAATCCAAAATGCTATATGTTTCATAGACTACAGAAGGGATTAAAGTTTTCATACATCAGGCAGAAGCAAAAAATCTTGCAGTAACATTCAACTGGATCATGCCGATATTTTAAGTGCGCTCTTCCTTCATATCATGGTATTTTTGAAGTTGCACTTTCGCCAATTCAATTTTAGTTTTTTGTAGCTCCATTTGTGCTCTGGCAGCTTCCATTTGTGCTCTGTCCTGTGAGAGATAGAAATGAATCCAGGTTAACTGTAAAACATAAGTTTAAAACTTTGGCTGTAATTTGAACTAAACTGTAACCTCATATGATTTCTTAAACTTTAATACTTTCTATGATGCTATTGATAAAATCTTAACTTAAGCCTAATTATGATTCACATGTACATACAAAATTCAGCACCGCATATGGTTACTAAAGGTGAACAAAGAAAATATGATATATACAGAATGCTAACCTCGCATCCTGGAGGAATCAGTCACAGAATCTAGTTATTAAGCCCTGAAATTCCGATGATGCTCGGGATGTCAGCACCAAGAATATCTGATATTGCATCTGACAGGATCAAGCAGAGGCTTATCGCCTGGTGGACCACCACCTGTAAAAATACATACTGTGATTAAGTGCACTAGCATTGTATAGCAATAGCTTAGCCTAGCCTATATAAGTTTTTTTTTTCAAACAGCTTAGCTTAGGCCTAGCATATTGCAGATTGAGACCATGAAAACTATGAAACTGTATTATCTCCATTTTTGTTCCATAAAGATTGACCAAGGTCCTCCACTCTGGAAAGCGTTACCCTCAAGCCACCTACAAAATGGGTATAGTTTCATAAGTTACCTAACTGTTTTACAGAAGAACCTCTTCTGAGTAGCAAGCCTATTCTTCCCTGAGGATATAATGTGATACGTCCTCTGAACCTGCTGTTCCGGTTCTTGAAACGCAGGGGAAAGCTGAATTTATCTGCTGTGTAATGATTGTCACATTTCCACTTTCGTTCTGGAAGTAACTCCATCAGAGAATTTACCACGTACAATCTTCTTATGTTGTTTGACCCGATTCATTAACAATAAGGTTTCGTCCTCAGTCAAGTTTGAATTTCTTTTTCTCATGGACGCAGCAGATGCCATTATTATGAAGAAAAATGATGTTGTAATAATAACTTGGTTATCGTGGGTCTTGGAAGGAACCGCGTCTCTCTCTTGGATGAGCCTTACGTTTCGGATCATGTATATAGTCGCCATTCAGTGACAACAGTTGGAAAAAAAGTAATAAATAAAAATCTTTTCTATTCACTTCCAACTTCAGTATTCTGCGTGATAGATTATATTTTCCTTGCAGAAACGTTATCATAAGATATGATTAGTTCTATCATTCAAAAAAAAAGCAATATTTTGACCCAAATTGTATTTCATACTTCTTTAATCTTATGCTTAAACTTTGCTAAGCATCGTGCTTAGTCCTTTCCTGTATGGCACTTAAGTCATTTGCTCAGCTAAGCATAAAAATAAGCGAAAATCTAAGAAGTTTTCTGCATACGGCTCCAGGCCAATACACATTCCGCCACACTTTGTCCAGAGCCTTTCTTACCCCTTAGTGACCTGCAAAGCTCGAACCATGAGCAAGCTTCAGAGCCTCCCCTCTGTAGGGACGTTGCACCACAACCTAGTGGACTGCTTGCTATTCTTCGTCTTCCCCATTACATGGCACCAGACACCATTTCCTCATTAGCAACCCATTGATCAGGAAATAGCCGTCAGCGTCGTGACTCTTCAGGCGACACGAACGGTTTCTTAATTCTGGCTCGGCCCTCTGTAATCTTTTCAGATTCTGCCCAGACAAATCATTAGCCTCACCGCTGACCATGGTTCGGATCTCAAACCACCGAGGAAAATATCACCCAGCTTCACCTGACCGATTTCATCCCCAGAGAGTGTTCTTAGTCTCCCCGCCTCAACCGCCGTCTTCTCATCCACACGGTCTGCCTTACTAGTTATAATAGACCTGGTAAATGCACACACTGGGAATAGCTTTGGTACCTCTTCCTCAACTTGCTTAGTCTCCCTGGACTCCACCGGTCTCTCAGACAACACCCACAATGGATTCATTTTTCCTCCTGCTTGGTCATTGCCTAACACAATGTCCACTCCTGAGATAGGCAACCTATCCACAATCCCCACAAAAGCAGGTCCCGTGAAGAGACCTGTTTCCACGCACACATCAGCTTCTGGGGCTGAATTGAGGCTCCACAGCCCGTCTAATAATACTTTTTTCAGACTCTCCCACAGGCACCAAACCATTTAACATCAGGGATTGCAGCGCACCAGAATCACGCAATACGGCCAGTACTCTTCTAACTCCACAACTACTGACATAGCTTTTAAACAGGAACCCATTGTCGTTCCCGGAAACGGATCCTCAACTACAGCCTGATTGCCACTCTCGCGGCTCCCCATTTTGCTAAGAGCAGCGTTAGCCTCATTTACATCACTGGATGGCTCCAAGGTTGAGAAGAGACTAACTGACTGGCCTACTCTTTGTAGTCTTTGAATTCATTCAGCCAGGCCCAGTACTCCCTCACCCGATGTCCACTTTTGCCACAATATAACATGACCCTCGGCAAGGGAGCGGATTCGTGTGGGGTTACATTATCATTGGATTTTCCCTTGCCATCATAACCTTTTGGAGATCTCTCCGTACCAAGTTTGTGAGTTAGCGCGTACTGGTCTGCTGGTAAGCCAGCCTTTTCAATACACTTCACCTTTTTTCAACTAAATGATTTATCACTTCAAAGGGCACACTGTGAGCAACATTAATTCTTTGTTCTGCAAACTCACACTGGCTTGATAAATCGTCCTTTTCACGAAATATTCACATGTCTGGTCAGGGTGCTTACGCTTGTTCCTAAGTTTCTGGAGTTAACTCGTACGCTTATAGTAATACATCCTTCATGACCTCATAATCAGTACACTGGTCACTAGACAACGCTGCGTATGCGGTCTGAGCCTTACCACTAAGAATACTTTGTAACAAAATAAACGAAAACGTCTTGGATCAAGATAAAATATTGGCCACATTTTCAAACGTACGGAAAAATTTAGTTACATCATCATCATCACAGAACTTTGGTGCAAAACTTGCGTGCTTCGTAAAAGCAAACTCTTGTACTGGCTGCATCGTGACCTGTCGCACTCTCTCTTGTTCCAAAGTCAGTTTACCCTGTTCAGTCCTCGCTTCTTCCATTCATACTTGTGCATCAATCCTAGCTAGTTCATTATATTCCTTCTGTGCCTGAAGCTTAGTTTACTCACTTTCTGCGCTGAGTCTAGCAATCTGTAGTTGGAACTGCAAGTATTCGGGATAGACATTAATATCACCATACCGCTGGGGAGGGCCTAAAATTTCGGCTGACCTCGATGGTGAGACGGTGTTGTCAACACTATTTTTAACATCAGACACAGCACATACTAGCTGCTCGCCAACCAAGGCCTCCAACCCTATGATTATTACGGTCGTACGCCACTCCTAACCCATCCGCATCAAGTCTCAACTCATAAGCTGTTAAAGATTTAATCTCTTTTGGAGAGGGTTCAGACCGACAGAAAAGTTCCACGTTAGCGTCACTGGTCAGCGGCATTATTAATTAACGAGGGAAAAGATTCTGTAAAGGTAAGAAAATCCTAGAAGGTCGCCAATTTCTTGTTACGCAACACAGGATACGCTACTTCAAAGTTAAGGGATAAAATCGAAGACAAGAAGCACATCACTCGGGCACAAGTATCTACGTTAACACTTAGGGGCCCAGCCATGTCTTCCACCCAAAAGATCTTTTCCTCTATATACCAACAGAGGTCACAGCGAACCTAATACACGGGTGACACATCCTCTTACAAGAGTCACAAAGAACTTCGTATATGGGCGAAACATAATATACAAGGTGGTATAACGTATATACTTACAACAAGGTAAAGAGAAATTGGGTTACAGTATCTTTATCGGGCTGGGATAGTTGTAGGAATCTGCTTCCTGGGATAATCCTCGAGGTTTTTATGAGGAAGGGTCGGAACCGTGTCACTTTCGGCGGGAGGGCTTCGCGCCTCGTCCCGACTGCGATGTACGAGTGCCTTGGCTGGGAGGCGGGTCCTCACATATATCAGGGGGGAACCTCCTCGCTGACCCGGCCTCCTGGTCCGGTCATCGGACGCCATCAGATGTGTTACTTCGATGTGGTCTTTTGTCTAGGACAAAAACCCTCAGTATAGAAAACGAAACTAGAAAATAGGCTCTTGAAAGGGCGGTAAAGAAAATAAGAATAATCACACTGAGAAAGAAATGTAAAAGATATATATACCTGTGAAGACTGATACCTTCTGTCGTCACTTCATTTCACTGTGACCTGTTATCATGATTGATTACCTTCTTTCTGGAAGCAAAACTCCTTCCCTTCCAAAACCTCTTAATTCTTCATCCAGTTATGCAAATTCATTGCCTTCTTCAAATCACCAACACACATGCTAATCATGATAGTGTTACAGCCATGATTCTTATATGAAATTATTCGAAGACTTAACATTTCAATACCTGGCTGGCAGCCACCTCACCTTATAGAAAATAAAACCTTCCTCATATTTCATATGATTAATGAGCGTTTCTTGGCTGGGGAGCCCATCTGGCACCTTCCATCTACCTGTGTTATCCTCTTAGTCCATGCCATATGATCATCTCCAACCCAAGTTTCAGTGTTGATAGGACAGCCACTGGATGTGTGGGCTGGGGTGGGAAAAGTAGGTGAAAGCAAGGTTTACATGACGAATCAGCTGGTAGACAAATGATGCTCCAGAGAGAGTGAGTTCACGATGATGAGAGTACTGAGTGAAATGCTGAAGCACGGTAGGCGGAGGTGAACTTTTGACTGACTTGTAACCGAAATAGTTCCACGGGGGTAGAACGATCCTGTTGGTTTTTGAAATGAATCACTGACGGACTGAGACTTTGTCAACACAGGCCTATTATCGGTCAGTCATATGAGCTGGAGTGATAAGTGTCAGGGACATGATATATGCGTCACGATAAGTGCCGTACCCTCTTGAGACGGAGGCCTAAAGCGAGTGTTATTTTCACGATCTTTGACGGCCAGGCGATCAGCGACCTCCAGCTGCAAATCGGTTCATTCTTGACAATATCAACTTTCTTCATCTATGAGACATCAGGGAAAACCAATAGAAATCCCTTGACAAACATTATAATAAAAAAAAAAAACCTTAAGTCATATGACTTTACATAAATTCTACTTTCCACTGCTCTTAATGCACCTAGTCATATCGGTAGCTTGACCCTCACCCTACAAAACTGTATGTTTCTGCCAAAAATACTGGTACCACGGTGGTGGACGTGTACACAGTAAGAACATACCACAGACAAAGTCCTTCCCTGACCCTGGTAACAAGCAGGATGAAGGTTATCTTGTCACCTGCACCATTCCCTGACCATTGATAAACCATAAGGTTCTAGTATCATCAACAAACTGTTGTGCTGTTGCAGATATATCAAGAATCTGATGCATCATCCTAGGGCAATACAGAACATGTTGCATCATTTCAGGCTCATCATCAACGCTCTGTACCAACTCTGGGCCATTAAGAAAGTGTTCCGCCGGAACTCAGAGCCGTCAACAGACACTTCACCATCCAAGGCCCATTAATGAAGTGTTGCACCACTATGGCCACCAACAAACTCCAGCACCACAGTACTTCTAGAAGTAAACATCTGCTCCTAGTAACAACCACTGCTACACAACTACAGCCTACTACCGCCCTGTGCTACAGCCAGTCACAAACTGCCACACCACCAACAATCTCTAGACTGAATAGAAATCACAAGCCCACTGTGGCAGCACGCCACGACCGCTAACAAACTGCTCGATGGAAAACCACCATAAGTTGTTATCTTCACGCTT
>JAUTXX010530954.1:0-11009 GCA_032273605.1 Panulirus laevicauda | reverse complement strand
TGATAAAGCAGGCCGCTTCAAACTTTATTCTCTGGGTAGTAAGTAAAGCTAGAACCATCCCAAAGTATCCCATACAGATAGAGGTCAATTCTTTATGTATATAAAGAGCAAAAACTATTCAGACGAAAAGAAACTTCGGCATCCATTAGAACCAACAGTTCTAAGAGACTGAATTAATTATTTGCGTAAATGAAGGCTTTCCAAGATAGGCTGTATGTTACAATGAAACTAATTATGTGCATTGTGTTGATCTGTCATTGTCTGTAATGCTACTCGAGTGATCGACTGATATATTTGTTACGTAGATTGATCGCTGAAAATGTTCGCTCCTTAATTGATCGCTGTAAATGTTCGCTCCTTAATTAATCGCTGAATATGTACGCGCTGTCTTCGACTTAGAGAAGCATTTGCTATACAGGAAAATATATTTATCAAAATTTGAAATTCATAGAATCTTTTTTGGATGATAGTATTTAAATAATGATATTAATTTAGCTAAAAATTATTTATCAAATGAATAATTCACAGAAAAGACAACATTTATATATTTTTTCAGTAAATACGAACGCCATAAATTCAACTCGATGTAAACAAACCAACATTCCATCCCTGTGTTGAGGGCGACAGGTGCCACCCAGGGCCCCAAGAGAGAGAGGAATATTGATTATTGGCAACAGAAAAACAACTTGTGAACAATACAACAAAGGAAAGAGATTGTTTGTTTATGAATTTATAATACATAGTAATTACAACCGCCTTTTTTGTTTGTGAAAAGTCTATGACAAAGTCAGGTATTCGCAGTCATATAACTTTATATAATTTTTACATGACTTCTTTGTTATTTAGAGAACTAGTTAGGTAGAGAACGCCATGTAGGCTGATTATAGCTGTCATATACCATCTAGGCTGATTATAGCTGTCATATACCATCTAGGCTGATTATAGCTGTCATATAACCCGCATGATATAGATAAGAAACATTAGTTTTTCAAGTCTTGGAATTTCATTTTATTAGTAAAGAGCTTGGTTCTTTGTGATATAGTAATGAAGAATTTTATTCTTTGTGACAGTTTTTAATGCTCTGACTCTGGTTTGAGAGAAGGCCTAAGGTGAGTAAACCTCAGTTTGAGAGTCAGGTAGTAAGGATTGGCCAGTGTCGTTAAACAGGCCACTTCATCGCGTATAACAGCCCGTCCCCAAGGATGATATAGTAGGCAGGTATTGGATATATAGAATATTTAAATGGACCGTTCTGTACAATGATATTGCATATGTTTTGTAGGTTTTGCTATAGAAAATTTAACGCAAATCCTTTGAACAGTCAGTCCAATCAGCCGTATCTGCTTACCGTACAAAGAATCCAGTCAACTGAATTTAGCCTTTGTCCATCCAAAAATATTTTGTCATAATATTGATTGGTTGATTCCGACAATTCATATGGCTAGTGATATCATACTACAGTGACCTGGTAGCGGATTATTCTGAATGGTGGACTAACGTGTGTGATGGCGGTAGCAATTTTGCCATTGCCGGTTCAGGTAGTGGTATGGGTGATGAAGTCATCAGGTTAGAGGCTTATGGTTGATTTCAAGGAACCGTTCTTTCTACGAACTCCCAGTGGTCTCTCTCTTTGTATGACCCCTTGTAGACCATAGTGGGAAAGTCCAATTTCAATGAGATAACTTTATGTCACCTCACGTCACCCTGACACTCCCCAGGCAACAGCAAACATGCAGCGCTACATCATGCAATTAGAACATTGGCTCACTAATAAGTGAATACATACAGAAGATAAAAAATTGAAGATTTATGATATTTATTTAAAGCTCCAAGATGGAGAGGTAGCCTTCAGAAGAACCAGATGGATTCAATAGATAAGCTTTTGGGGGCTGAGATGACATAGAAGGAATGCCCGTCAATCACTTACAGTGGAAACTTTTTGTATTTGAAGGTAGGAGCATGATTTGAGATGGAGGTTTCATCCAGTGACGTAGTGTGCATAATGAACAGATAGAAAGAATTGTATTGAGCTTTAAAAAATGTTTTCACTTTTTGTATGTGTGAGTTTGTGGTGCATCTGATTGAGGATCTGCTCTTGATCCACCTAATATAAATGAAACAGTATAAAAACCGACCACTCCTATCTTGACAGGCAAATATGGCGGATGATATTGACGACTTACTTGATGAAGTGGAAGAGAGTTTCACAAAATCTAAATTGAGGTGTATTGATGTTAATAGGTAAGAAAGTTGGTAACTGTGTATCTATATTTTGTATGTTTTTCTGAGTTTATTCAATAATTTGACCTCCTGCCTTGAGGCGTTTTCTGTTTTAAGTCCCCATGCTGACTCTATGCAGGGGATTTTAGTTTACACTAAATATTTAGACTGCTCAAGATGATCCTGGTGAAGTGCAAACCCTTTACCTTTACTATCTTAATTATCTGGGACAAATGATAAAGCATCTAACATGAGTTCCTACCCATCACAAGCACTCCTTCAACACATTCTACCTCTATTTTACCTCAGAATAATCCTACTATACCTGTACTATTTCTGACCACAGTCTTATTTCTATTACTTCCAGAAGGGCATGCACACCCTCTTTCCCTCCCTTAAAATGCGAACTCTGTCACACAGGGAGGGCTCATTGGTCATTCCTGCACAGGCTTTCAAACTGACCCTTTGGAATGGGTATTGTCTTACTGGCAAGGTTGATTCCTGCTGTGTTAGCTGTATAAATAGAGGTTCCCATGGTTGTGATGTGGACCTGTACTTCTTTTCCTTCGAAGATAAAGTGATAGAAAGTGGAGCAAATTTAAAAGATTTAGGTGTCATCATGAATGAGAAAATAGATTTACTAGATTTCAGAGAGCATATTGAGAAGGTAATACTATCAAGTTAAATAATGAGAACTTTCACAATAAGGATAAAAACCTAGTTAACATTATCAAGTCAAATAATGAGAACTTTCTTAATGAGGATAAAAACCTAGAAGTTAAATGTGTGATGTATATATATAAGAAGCAAAATTGAATACTGTTGTGTTTTATGGTCACCAATGAAACAAACAGAAATATTAAAGAGAATTAGGAAGCAGTTCATGAGTAAAAACTGAAGAGAATTAACCATGAAAGGCTGAAAGAACTGCAACTATATAGCGTAGAAATAAGAGAAAGGTATATGACAATCTACACATGGCAACAAGTGGAAGGTATTAAAGGAAGTATGTTAAATCTGAAAGCCTTTCAACAAAGAAGATTTATTAAATCTTCAAGAATACCGTGAGAAATGCTAAAAATATATGACAAAAATATTACCAGGGGGAACAAGAAACATGCATAGAACAACTACAGAAGCATACAAAACAGTACTTGAAATGCGGTTGAAATTAGTCCCAGATGAACCAAGAATAGATAATTATGTAATGCAGGTGACAGCTGAGAAGAATAGTCTTATTCATGAAGTAAGATGTGTGGTGAGTTCTTTGCATTATCCTAGCCATTATGGCTGACTCCCATTTTAATTACTTTTAGGTAAGTAGAGTCCCCTCAGTCTTGCTTCAGTCACTCCTTTGTTGATGCCCGTTGCAACAGGACAGCATTTTGGGCCATGAAACTCTTCACTTCCCCTGAATTTCATTCTGTTTTCGTTTCTGTTCAGAATCACCACAGGGCTATTCAATGTAAAGTTAAAGACACCCCCAGAGAAAAGATATGACAATATGACCTCTTCTAATGATAAATGTTTCTGATCCTCAACCAAAAGCATCTCCAGTCACTTCTGTAAATCAGCCTATCCTCCTATCTTTTGACAGTAAATCTATAGCTAACTATGCAGCTGTTAAAACCATTTTTTGTTTTTGGTACCGTATCTTATTCCAGTTCTGCTAAAGATGATTCTGCACCTACTGTTCCTTCATGTCTTCTCCCACTGAATTTTGTATTCCTTCTATTTTACTTGCACAGGGCCTTCTGGGTACTATCCAAGCATGACGTGGTTAAGGCATATGACTTGGATGACATGCTTCCTCAAGTCCTAGGGAGTGTGTCTGATCCTTGCTGACTTATTTCATCTCTGTCAAAACCCAAAATTTTCCTTTTTCTTGAAAGTATGCCTTTGTGCAGCCCATTTTCCTTCTACTGGAAGTAGTACAATCTTGGACTGTAGGAAAATATAACTCTTTCCTAGAAAGGGGTCGTAGGGTAATTATAATTTGTATATTTACTGACATACAGTATGATGTTTCTTTAGATTCAGGCTTGCTATATATGGATATGCATCAAAACAATATTGTAGTTCTGAAACGGACTATTCACTTCTGTTTACCATCTTCTGACAGTGAAAGTGTGAAGACAGATGATTTGAAGGATCTACTGGATGAGTTTGAACCTCCCCCTCAGCCACTACAAACAGCGAACAGTAAAGACTCTCATGGTTTAAAGTCAGATGGCAGTAAGAAGTGTGGTAAACCATGCCTCAGTGGGACATCAGTGCCAAATGGGATGTCAACAGGAGTTACACTTAGGTCAGTTTTAGGTTACATCATGCTTAAACCAAAGTGATATGCACTCTTCACTCTTGAAAATTACTATATTATGATTTACCTAGTGATGTAGTCTCTTTACGTAATCCCAGGGGAATGGATGAGTGGCAAGAACACTCAAAACTGATTACTCACTCTTAAAACAAGCAGATGTTTTTGCCTGTCAGTAAATGATTCCCACCTTGTTTGCGTACCATATTTCTGCCAGCAAGGGGAGTTATGACTGCTTCAGTCGGTTTTTTGTTTCTTTTTGCTGATCATATAATTGGTTGGCTTTCTTTTCTTCCATAACATTATTGAAAGTGTAGGCTCTTATTGTATACTGTATAAGACTTCTAACAGCATATGATGAAATATGCAGTGATGTTGGTTTTATCATACTTTCTGTACCCGTAAAAATGAGGGGAGTAAACATGAATATAGCAAATAAGAATCATATACTAAGGTTATGTTAAACATCTTCAAATATTTTCCTGTTTTTGAGAGGAATAATACTGTATGTTAATATGAATACCTGTTGAAGTTTGATGTGAATTATCTTACCCATAAGAGTGTTCAGATTGTTTCTATATTCAAGCCATAAGAGTTTTCTTAACGTTTTATCATTTGAATCAAGTCATATGATTGTTAAGAATGCTTTGTCATTTGTTGAGTTGTAAGAGTGTTCAGAATGTTTTTCATTGAAATTGAGCCATAAGAGTTTTCAGAATGCTTCCTCACTGAATTAGCCCGTGATTAATTGTAGTGTACCTCCATTTTCCAGAGCTTGCAATAAACTGCGATGTCTTGTCTGTGACTTAGCTGTGATAATGTTTGAAGGATTTGCTTGGACATCAAACACTGATTATCTCTTTCTCCGTAACAATTACCCTGATGTTGGACGTCTACGATCTCATCTGGATTCACAGCGTGGCAGTCGAGCTTATGCTTGCCAGTGTCAGCACCGTTCCATTAGAGAAACCAAATATGTTGACACTGAAAAGAATTTAAAGTGGATATGTGGGGGCCATTAGATTTCAGGAAAAAATGGAAAGGCATGTAAATTGTACATCTTTCTTTTCCTTTCATACCATTCGCCATATGTTACTTATAAGGATATTGGTTAAATGAGAAGGATTCTTAAAATTCACTTGTTTTTATCATTATTATTATTATCATTATTACCATTATTATTACAGAGATTTAAGCTTTGTTGAATATATACATGGTAAGCTGTATAGGAGAGCAGTGATTGAGGGGGTGATAGCATGCACAGAATGACTTCTTAAGGTGGAGCAGCGTGGCTTCAGGAGAGGCAGAGGATTTGTGAGAAATACTTGGAGAAAGAGAGTAAATTGTATGTGACACATATAGATCTGGAGAGAACATATGATAGGGTTAATGAAGAGCCCTTGAGGAGAGTGCTGTAAATACACTGCAGAATTTTTACCAGGAGAATAAGGCAAGCATGATTGTGTGGTGTCACCATGGTTGTTTGAACTATTAACAAAAGGGTTGGGGGGAAGTCGAATGTGACAGTCATAGAATGAGGGATACATGAAGCCGTCAAGGTATACCACAGAATGGTCAGTGGGGCTTGATTGTGGACTGTGGATTTTGTTTTCAGAGCATTATATATGAAAGCGGGTAAATGGATATGTGCAAATGAGGAATTTGTTCATTAGGTTATTGCCTTGCTCAGGTGGGAGAAGTAATTAGGTATGACTTAAATTTTTTGAAACAAATATCATGGGGCCTTCCTTCCTACATCATAGTTAGGCTTATTTGGGAAAAGAAAAAAGTCTTAGTTGTCCAGCTTATTTAAAAAAAATGTGTAAAAAGAACAACTTATGACGAAATTTTCTTACCACCAGGTGAACAACTGCATCCAAGTACCCATGGAAATGAAATTTTTCAAGTTTCTCGCCTATGTTGAGCAGCAGTATGTGGCTCAGGTTGTTATTTTCCACACAAATTTTTTTAGGTCATGCATAGATTACGTGACAAATACCCTAATTTTCCTGTCAGCTTGATTCAGATTTCTGTACTATTTTGTTCAATTAGTCTTGGATGTGAAAAATGCTTATTCTTAGAACAGACATCAAACAGTGTTGATTGAGAATTTACTGAGTGAAAGTAATTAAAAAGGTTGAAAATTAGGGTCACATCGCCCTCATGTAATACATGTAACACAGTATTATTTTTTACATGAATCAGAAATATTATTAGTTAATTGATTTTTTTATTTTGTTATCTAGTAGACGTTAAAAATGAGAATTTTCTCAATGATACTTAGGTATTATAAGATTTTTAGTCTTAGAGCCTCTCTAAGCAAACCGTAAAATCTTGTTTCATGAATTACATTTTTAATTAGTGATATGTAATAGCACTAAACAACATAGTTGTAAATTTCTTTACAGTATTGTATCATCTGTATGTATCTGTTTTTGTAGTGTATGAAATGTTGTAGTATTAATTACATTCCGTCCAGTATGCCCCTTTTGGAATAGCACTGTATGATGTATATATATATATATATATATATGTATGTATCTATCTATTTTTAAGCAGTGTTTCAAGTACTCTCAGAAATGTTCAAATGTTCTTTTCACAGTCAGCATGTTAAATAGACTATCTGAAATTACTCCCTAATGGGAAGTGATGATGGACAGTGACTTTCGTTTAATCCTTTCTTAGATACTAGATATTTCATGATTAAAGAATTAAAAATCAAATTGAAATCCTGTTATTGATATTGAAATGATTCTAAAACAATTTTTCTTATTTGTTTTTTCTTTCTAATAAGATTTAGTATGATTTTCCATGCTACATCTTCACCTTATTCAAATTCATCGTTTATTTCCTGTTCTTTCATGATTTTTATTTCTTGCTTAGTTTTTTCTATATTCATAGCATGTTGTGTGTTTGATTGTTACTTTCTGTCGGGGTAAATTCTACCTTGTTAGGATCGTTAGTTTCGTAGTAAGTTCTTTGTTAATTGGAGATCTTTTCTACCTTGTTATTGTCTTCACAACTAGCAGTACTCTTCTGCAGTTGCTACTAATCGGGCCCTTTTCTGTCTTGTTAGGCCCCTTGCTGCTTGTTGTGTCCTAATCTACTTTGTTAACCTTTCTGTTGCTTGTTCGGCCATTTTCTGCCTTGTGAAACTCAGCTACTTGTTGGTTCATAATCTTTCCTCTGAGACTTTCCTGCATCTTACAGCTTATGACACACTGTTAGGCTCCTGTCTTCCTTGTGCTTCCTTCTTGCCTCGATGGGATCTTGTCTGTGTCTTGGGCCCATTTTCTTTGTTTCTTTAAGGATTTTTTTGTCTTTAATTTTCCTTGCTTTTGTTTCCTCCTCAATAAGTCGTGTAATCTTCGTCCCCTTCAGGAATTCCTCCTTCTTGCTTGGTTTCTTTTTGTCATTTATATCGGGTAAGATACAACGTTTAGTATTATGTGTCACAGTTGTATTTATTACCAACCTTCGACTGGTATTCCATAATTACTCTTTACAACACTGATATAGTATAGCCCCTCTCTAAATCACACTATAGTTGCTCTATACATCACCTATACCCTGTTGATGTTCGTTACTCCATATAGAAAAACAAACGCTCGTTTGACCATCTCTTTCCAGTGTCTGGAGGCCACCAACGACTCTGGCCCCGACCGTCGGCATTGTTTCTTCGAAATTCGTTCCGTCTGCCTCTGAAAGCGTCACATCGTCCAGGTATAATTATTCGTCTGGTAGATATTCGATTAACTTTAGAACATACGGTATAGTTGTAATTAGCATATTGCCAGCTGCAGCAGCTTTGTCGAGGCGTCAGTAGTGAAGTTTTTATGAAAAGTTTATCACTGCTTGGATCGTGTTGCTTACTTACACTTTGCTCAAAATTGAGTAATTGTACAATTTGTAGATATCAGCCAACATAATTGCTTCAGTATATTCTTTATCATGCTGTTTATTAGTGAATTGTTTCCCGTGATTTTTGCCTCAAGTTTGTGTGGTGCGTTTGTGTGGTGCAGTTATCCCTCTATGGCCAAGTTTCATATCACTGGGATTCAAAAGCAGACTAGTAACTCTTTGGGCACGACGGTGCAATCTTTAAGCAAGATAGTATAATCCTTAAGCACGACAGCACAACCCCTGAGCACAATGATATAACCTTTGGATATGATGGCTTAACCTTTGACCTGACCATTATGGGTCGGATTAAAGGACCGGCCATTATATACAAGGTCGCACCCTGGTGCTTAAGTGGCTGAACCTTCTTGACTTGTTTACTTTGGAGGTAAGGTACATGAGGTCGGGTGAGGCACGGGTAATGCACGTCACAGCTCGCGACTGCTGGTAATATCTTGGTGTAACAGGTGATGGCGGTACAGGAAGGCACCTGTGGAAGACGGTGTTTGTGCCAGTCGGCTGTTTCACTCTCCGCAGCAACTCACCTGTCCATGACGTTATGTTGTTATCTACTCAGAGGTGATGGATGGTATGAAAATTGATACTGTGATAAACTTTTTATTCGCTTTTATGTTCGGTGTCATTTCCATGTCAGGCTCTCCCGGTTGTTTTATTGTTCCTGGGGCTTCATGATTAGGCAAACTTTCGTTTT
Source organism: Panulirus laevicauda (assembly GCA_032273605.1). NCBI lineage: Eukaryota > Metazoa > Arthropoda > Malacostraca > Decapoda > Palinuridae > Panulirus > Panulirus laevicauda. Next base: position 1,860 of record JAUTXX010530954.1, on the reverse strand, counting down.
AGAGGTATTTTTTGAAGACACAGATCCGAGATGTCATGACTGCATCTTATTTTAATGCATTAACCTTCCTCAGTGACGCGTTACTGTCTACCACTACATTAGGAACACTAACAGAATCGATTTTTAGGATTACCATTTACTGAATACTGTATAGAGCATCTTGATTATCATTAATAACTCACGTTCACCGCAGGGTGTGTTTGTGTGTGTGTGTGTGTGGGTGGGAGTGGAGGGAGACAAGGACCGTCCAGCTCCTTGTGGTCTGGTCTCAGCAAATCTTGTCGGTATTATGCAATATTACAAAGAAAACCATTTCACTTATTACAGCGGTGTAACGGAGGAGAAAAATCCTTTTAAAACTTAGTTCCTTTAGACCACTCAACCATCAGCCATGGTCACCGACGAGGTCAGTCCTCCACAGGTGGTTCAGACTGTATGTTGACATGGACAGTCATCCACAGGTAGCTCACACTGTATGTTGACGTGGTCAGTCATCAACAGGTGGCTCGGACTGCATGTTGACATGGTCAGTCCTCCACAGGTGGCTCAGACGGTATGATGACGTGGTCAGTCCCCCACAGGTGGTTCAGACGGTATGTTGACATAGTCAATCCTCAACAGGTGGTTCAGACTGTATGTTTACATAGACAGCCATCCATAGGTGGCTCAGAATGTATGTTGACATGGTCAGTCCTTCACAGGTGGCCCATACTGTATGTTGACATGGTCAGTCACCCAGAGGTGGCTCAAACTGTATGATGACTTGGTCAGTCATCCATCAGGAGCAAATAATTCATGAAGTTTTTAAGATCTTAACACCACTACACAAAGTCCACAGACCGCAGAAACTTCTGGTGAGTTTTTGATTAAGATATTCTTTACAGTATTGTTATTGCTGAAGGCTACATTTGTATTAAAGGATTTAAGCGACCTGGGAAGTAATGTGAAATCAACACTAAAAGGGAGAACTAAAAGATTCTTGGTATTAAGGGGAGGTTTGGGTATAACTCTACAAAAATGATTTCTTGGCCAGCTTAAGGGATTTATGAAGAAAAGATCTAGGATACTTCAACCTAGCAGAATATATTCTCTAAATCTCATCATGAATAAATTCCGGACTGCAAATATGTACTATCCTAAGAAACATCGACTGGATTATAATAGTTTAACTTTCATGTTGAACTGAGTAATAATGAATATATTTCATGTTGAGCTGAGTAATAATGAATATAAGAACAAGCATTGGGGGGTTTTCTGTATATGATAATCTTAAACATGTTTCTATCCCTATTAATCATGCAATCTAAATATGGTAACATGAAGTTATTTTTCACTTCCACAGTAAAGTTGAGAGAAGGTACTAAGAAGGTGCTTGTAAAGTTTCATTTGTTGGCCAAGCACAAAGAACATTATCTGCATATCTAAACCAAATTGCCTTAAAGGGAAAAATATCCCTTAGTAATTTTGATTCAAATAATTCCATTTAAAGGTTAATTTATACTTGTGAAAGAGGGTTGCCCATCAACATACCATTTTTCTGAGCATAATGTTTTCCATCAAATTGAAATTCACAGTCTTTTATACACAATTTTATCAATGAAATAAACAAAAAATTTGAAACAGATGAATCAATATTATCCAAGACATCAACATCTATCCCTGGGGATAGGGGAGAAAGAATACTTCCCACGCATTCCTCACGTGTCGTAGAAGGCAACTAAAGGGGATGGGAGCAGGGGGCTAGAAACCCTCCCCTCCTTGTATTTAACTTTCTAAAAGGGGGAACAGAAGAAGGAGTCATGCGGGGAGTGCTCATCCTCCTCGAAGGCTCAGATTGGGGTGTCTAAATGTGTGTGGATG
>JAUTXX010530944.1:0-11010 GCA_032273605.1 Panulirus laevicauda | reverse complement strand
CTCTCTCTCTCTCTCTCTCTCTCTCTCTCTCTCTCTCTCTCTCTCTCTCTCTCTCTCTCCTGCTATTCATCACCCTCCTTTTCCCTCTTCTTCCCGGCAGGGTCTATCCTGGAGCACCTCAAGGACCACGGGTGGAGCACCTACAACGCTTACTTCGGAGCCGGGGGCGCCCTTCTGCAGCGGGTCAGTACCTGGCATCCGTGAGACTGTGAGGGCAGCAGACCTTGAAACCTACTTGTGGTCCAACTGAATCAATAACTTCAAAATGGTTCGAGATAATTTCTTTAAACGTGTCACTTATGTTGGGTATTAGTAAAGAGGACAATCCGAACACTTTTCAGGAACAAGTATATCTAAGGAAATATGTTCTTAAGTGTATTTAAGGGATATGTCCCGCAAAGGCCAACCGTAGTGGCCTGAGCCGGCCACAGCGAGCGGACAAGCAACCTACTGAGCACGGGTCTGTTTTGGGAGCCGCTGTTTAGGGTTTGAGTCTGTGAAGGACAGGACCGTTTTTTTTTTTTTTTGTTTTGTTTTGTTTTTTAGGGGCTGGGAAGATGGGAGGGCAGAGCATGGAGAGTGGTCGGGAACAGAAGAGGTCCGTGTTTGGGGTTATAAGTAGGGCCCTACATGGGGTGGGGGGATCTCAAGAGGGAAGCTCTATCGACGGTGTGGGGATGTGGGGGAAAGAAGGGCAGTGATAGGAAGTGGGGAACGATGAGGGAAGGGTCGAGATGGGGTTGGGAGACGAATGGGTTGTGCAGGTGGGTGGTAGCGGTCGGGGGAGGGGAGGACTGCACATGAGGTTTGGGAGAGGGGCAGGGGTTCTTGGGAAGCAAAGTCACATAAATACAAGTCAAAACTGACGTTTACTCCAGGTTGATCGCGACACCCAGAAGTGCGCGTACAAGGTGAGCTACGCCGAGGTGGACGGCCGCGGGGTGGAGGTATACAAGCAGCCTATCACAGACCCCGGCAAGAACAGCAAGCGCGGTCGCCTAACTCTCCAGCGTGAGGACGACGGCGCCTACACCACCATCGGGAGCGGCAAGGGTGACCCCAGCAAGGTCTGGTCAGGTTGTCTTGTTAAGATTAGCTTAGTCTTCACAGAGTTTGATATATATATTCTCTTTGAAATATTTCACTTGCTTTAAACTCGTAACAACATAGACTGTTTTAAAATTTATCTTCAAATCTTGGCATTTATTGTATCTAGAATTAGAAACTTCAGAATTTGTTGCGTTTGTGTGATCTGGAATAATTAAAATGTCATTTGAAGACAATGTTCGTTCTTCGAAATCTGGAACATTCCAGAAATGTAGTGCTTTGAAACCGTCGCCCTAAATATTTGGTATTCTCCGAATCTTTTGTATTTGGTATTTGGTATTCTCCGAATCTTTTGTATTTAATATGTGAGGTTCTTAAGTTATGACATACTCCTAAAATAGAATATAGAAACTTTGTAATGTTGGTGACCGTCATAATACAGATCTGGAATACTAAACATCTGAAAAAGGCAGTTACGACTTTAATTTCATTTTCTTTTAACGTCGAAGGTTCCAGCAACAGACAAGACCTCATCCCGACATGAGTCGCGTCACGAGTTGTGGAACTGTTCTCGGTCTGTATACTTTCCACTTCTTTATCCTACTTGAAAATAGCTTTATTTTCATCATCTTCCATGAATTTATGGTGCGGGTTCTTGAGAAAAAGACCTAACCTTCCTAGGTTTTTTTTTCCAGAAAAATTTTAAATGTCTCTAATACGTTTCTAATATACGTAGGTTTTTCACTTTCCAGGAACTCTCAGAAATATGTTAATTCGTGTCCATAACATCGTAGGACTTAGAAACGAGGTTGGACGAACGAGAGTTACTGCAAGTATTCACTGTCCAAAACTTTTAATAGAAAACTTTTTTTTCCCTTGCTGTCCCAGGACCTTCTGGTTACCGTCTTCGAGAACGGAGAAATGGTGAAGGACTATACCTTCCAGGAGATCCAGCAGAGGGCTGAGATCAAACCCAACGACATGGACATCATAAAGTTCCTGAAAGAAAACGAGGGTTGATCTAATCGTGCCTATCCATTACTCTTCGACTCTTCCCTGGCTGACTTCTCCATTTTGATTCAACTATGACTGTCACCTTACTTTCGAGTATTCATCAATAGTCCTTTTCTTCCAAAATCTTGCTGAATTATTACTCTACTTCTGGACATTTACACTGGTCCTCTCATAGTCTACTCCTCCACGGCCAACTGAATATATGCAAACATCACAACTTTCCCTTAGTTGTGAAAATCACTCAGATTTCCTCTAACATTACCTACTCTCCTGATCACACAACCGCTTTAAAAGCATTTCTTGTACCTTCTGTTCCCACTTGTGTGGAACAGAGAAAATCCAGATAGAATCTATCATCTTTCAGAAACACTGTGCTAGTAAGTCACTAAGGGACCATTTACTCAGGATCAGTTCAACTTGAAAGTTTTCTTAATAAATGTAGTAAAGCATATCACGGTGAATGTATTGCCTCATATTATCAACTACCTATTCGTGATTAAGTTAGCCCACATTGTAAAGCAACTCCAGTGTACTCGAAATAAAATTTGAAATATCTACATTGTTTCGTCTTCTGTGAACACAGACATCCTTGGAAATCGTGACAAGGATAAAACAGTCGTTGGAATATACTCTACATTACACCATAGTGCCGTAGTGTAAAACAGTGGTTTCACATTTGTGGCCAGTGTTGCCATTTCATTTTTCACTCGTATTACTTAAAACCGTTTTCTGTAGATTGCTACATAGCGTTTTATTTCAAACATTGTGCCCTGTCGAAAACAATAAAGGAAAAGAAATACATCACCTGATAAACTAGGTTACCAACAAACAAACAAAAAAATACTAACAATCCATATCTGACAACCAAATCATGCTCGACAGCTAAGCTCTGTGCCCTTTGCAACACCCGTTTCAGTAACGGTAAAACCTGCGGCTTTTCCGAACTAAAATCCCTGCTCGCTTACCATCATGTTTCACTCAAAAAAGAAAAACTCTACTGATATACACTTTATGTAAGGAACACAAGATGCAAAAAACAGTGGACATGAGGGGATACAAGTACTAGATATAAAAGGCTTTAATACACACTAGGTAAAAGGATTATTTGATATAAAAGGACCATGGAATATAAGTCTAAGGATCACAGAATATCACAATCGCTAGATATAAGCACCACAGGACATAGCAAAAACTAGATACAAGGACCACTGGATAGAATGACCAGGGGATATAACAAGCACTTGATTTAAGATCTACGGAACTTAAGGACCAAAGAATATAACAAACACTGGGCGATATAACAAACACTAACTATATAATAAGCATTACTATAAACACTGGATGAACAACCATATTACAAACACTGAATATAAAGAATACAACAAACACTGGATATAAGGACCACAGGATATGTCTGCAAATCACGCCAAAATCTTCAGATTTCCTGACGTTACCATGCTAAGTTCGGCATCTAATTCTTGGCCAGGTAATTATGTCCAAGATTTGTCATATTCTGGCACATTTCCGAGAATCTGAATATAAATGCTCTCTAACTGAGGTGTACGGTTCAGACACGAAAACGCCATTTATGACACCGAGGTTCCATCACAGCCATTCGCTAACTGTCATCAAAAATCAATAGGAGTCCAAAGGGCTATTTAGTCTCTGAAGTCTGGACCCCCTGTGATCTAAATGCCAATAAGGTAAAGCTAACCTGACTTTAAAACCTAACATAGCTAGCCTAGCATACCTTTACATACTGTATGGTAGAGTAACAACCCCTAATGCAGAGCCTTATCTATCTAAACCTAAAACACCAAAGCAGAGGAGTTGTGTGTGTGTGTGGGCCACCGTGAAAAACAAGACAGGTGAAGCAGTTGGTATACCTCGCGGCTACCCAAGAAGACAAGGCAGCACATGGGGGGGGGGAGTTGCACGAAAACCCAACTTTTAGAAAAAAACTCGAACAAAATCTTTCAGACTTAAGAAGTGAAATCTACACAAGCAGAGCCACTTACCTTCATGATATCATGCAAGAAGGACGATGTATATATAAATAGGGTTCCACTAACGTTTTCGCCCGACTTCGGCTGGGCTCCTGACATTCTTGGGAGGGAGGGAGCTCTCCTGTTGACAATGGACAGACCAAATGTAAACTTTGCCAATATCTTGTAACATCATATTCCTGACTATTCTAAAATGAGTGATTTGAGGTAATTCCTAACAGGCATTAAAACTTTATCCAAAACATCTTATCCAAAACAATGTTCTACCCCGGATACTTGAAAAGCATCACAACTTTGCTTATCATGGATAGTTCATTTGCTTGTATACTGATACGTAACCTAATCATTGTTATTCAACCACTGTAACTTTCACTTACCATGTAAATAGCAAAATAATTTATTTAGTGTTGTCCAGTCCTCTGACCCATAACGTATCTGTCATTGGGGCCCTGTCCCTAGTCCTTTTGTGCACACTGTATCCTCTTTTGTGCCACCCCCTACACCAAGGAACATATTCTTTTACCTACAGGATGCGTAGGAATGCACAATGAATTCAACACTTTTGCTGCAGAAACCAAAAATCAATCACGTAGACTCAGTTGAGTGCCATGATCGTCGGAGTCATGGGATATGGGCGGCTTGTAATGCTCGCTGATGCTAAAGTGAGATATAGTTATACACACCTGTATTGCTGCCAATTTGAGGAGCTATGGCTGGAGGCACCAGTGTATCCGTCATTTTGGGGAGGTATAGCTGTTAACACTAATATTGCCAACATATACAGACAAACAATTTGGGCGGTCAAGACTGGATTTGAAATGGCGGGAAATGAGGCACAGCAGCTCAGTTGCCAGTTTGTGATAAAAATAAATTTCCTGTGTGATCCTGAGACCCATTGACATCTGATACTATGTTCGTTTAAAGGTTAATAATGAGCTTTCTATGGATATAGGTGGATGAGTTATTGATAATGAATTTTCATTTTTTTTTATTGATAAGATGCGAGATGCTTCAATCTCTATAGATGTAAAAATCTGCTGACAGGGCTTCTAGTGTATATATATCATAACATAACTAGCATAGCTTGTTATCCTTATCTTTTTTTTGGAGTAATGATAATGAGTAGTGCATATATTTTATTTTCATTTGAATAGAAACGACGGGACTTGAAGGTGTTTGACTGTTAACTCCAAGTTATGTAAGTGATACTTCTAATGACCTTCTCTCTTTTACTAATATCTTTTTATAGTTATCTTTCCTTAAAGTACATTAGAAAAAATACCTAAATCAAATAAATCATTGATTATAAGAAATCTTTATGCATAATTTGAATGTAATTAACTGAATTCAGAATGGCTGAGCTGATGTCCAGATAGCACGATGGTATGTATCACTTGTGCCTTATTAATGTAAAATATTGTAGTTTGATGCATTCTTTGTGGGTAGATTTATAGTCACTAAGGAACTGAAAGCTTCATTAATGTTTCTGATAGGCTTAGGCTGGAATAACATGAGAGAAATAATTAGATTGGAGATAGAATGTGCCTTTGGCCTATACTGTTGTGTTGTTCAGTGTCTTGGGAGTAGATGACAAACCGCTGTTATAGATAGTTTATTTAGTGCTTCTTCATTAAGTAGAAGAAACATAATGTGAATAACTCTGTGACAAGCTGTACATTGAAGTCAGGAGAGATGTGAAGGATCAGTGACATGAGACTCAGGCATCAGAAAGAGGACTGGGCGTTGAAGAGGAAAAACGTAGAGAAAATTGTAAATGCCCTTGGTGAAAGCCAGATTAAAGGTAATAGATAGAGAATGCAAGTGATGTAGCACATGGATTTAAACAGTAGTGGTACAAGTGGATTCTCTGCAATCTTTAGAGTTTATGTAAATTTTGGATTTATATCTGTTGCGTCTTCTACTCTCACAGTTTTGAGTCTGCTCAAAGTGGGTAGGGCTTTGAATTAGGGGGATTTTGTTAAGCTATAATAAGTAAACCAAGAGCTCTTAGTGTAAAAATTGATTGGTACTGTTAAGACTCAACAAAGAATTTTGCTGCCTAAATCTCACTTGTTATATTCATTTGAAGACATTTCCCATTGTTAGTTAGCTAATATATTAGAACACTGCCTATCCTATAGGCATCTATGTGCATGTTTGGTAAAAAGCAATGTATTGTATTAGTGTAAAGTATATTGCCACATACTCTGTTTTCTGTATTCAGTAATATAATCTCATAATTTCGATATGTTAAAAAAAAAACCATAGAAGAGTAAGACAAAAAGAAAAATTTTATATACTTGTACTTGTTTAGTAAATATGGTATTTGTCCCTCCTAATAACATCAGAAACAAACTTCAGAATTTTTTATACTGAACAGCAAGAAGGAGAGAGAGCAGCAGAACTGGCTTTGAGCAGAATCAGCGAGGCCAATGTGCTGCTGAAAGATGTCTCTTCCTTGGAAAAGGAATGTGTCAGTGGTGCGAGTAAACTAAGAAAACGTATAGAGGCAGAAATAAAAGTTCTGAATAAGGTGAGTACAGCAACATTCAGAAGGCCATAGAATGTGTTGTTTGACTATCATCAGTTATTGTAAAGATTTGCAACTCAGCATTATTAGAGATACTCAGTTTCTGAAAATATTTGATATTTTTATTGTCTAGTTTCTGTCTAAGAAAAAAATACTCATATAAGGAGGGTCAAGGGCTTAAAGGTTAAGGGAAAATGTGGGGTAATACAAGGAAAAGTTATTGAAATAACCTGATCTAACATTAAGTTCTGGTGTCTTAGGTTAAGCATGGTCGAGCTCAGAGTAACATAACTTCAGAACCATTAAGGGTATTAGTATGGTTTAAAAGGCCATATCTATTTTCTTAAGGTAGATTATCAGAGAAGAAATTTAGAGATTCTTATTAATATAAGCCCATAAAGGATTTAAGGGTGTCATTAAAACTGGATTTTACCTATTCAAAAACATGTATTACACCAGTCAGTTGATAGGAGATATTAAGGATTAAAAGAAATAGTGAATCTGGCTGATTATCCTTATTTGTTGTCTTACAGACATTTGAATAAGGTACACTGTTCAAGCTCTGATTATCGTGTGTATGGTGACTTTTACTGACACATCGTGTTTGGTGACTTTTACTGACTCGCCCATCATTTTGTTTATGCCACCAGATTACTAATATGCACAAAACTTTTCCAAGAACAAACTTCAACATCAACAAAGTCATTATCACCGTAATTAGCCCACAGAAATCATTACTAATTTGCCACTAATTGGTTTTTGGCATAACCCAGGGCCACAGCCTCCCCCATCATGTTGTGTGCATAAGGATTCTTTCCTGATGCTAATTGTTGTTGCTTGTGACACATGGCAACTCATCATTCAGATAAAGCACACCTTCCAGTATAAATGACTACAGTAAAAGGTAACCCATACTAGTAAAGATTGAATCCATACAAGGTCAAATTTTTTATTTCCTCATTCAGTTATATGGGTAAATGAAACAGTTTCTCAAATGCTGATTATAGTTGCTTGTAGCATAATGCATTTCTGTATATGGATAGACCGTTCCTTCAAATTTATATAAGGGCAGGAAGAGGTACCCCATATGATTACATCATGAACCCACACAAGTCTGGATATGATCCTTTGGGGGCTAATGCCATGCATTTAATTGCCATTATAAATTTCTCTGTGAACTACTTATGTTCCTCATTCTTTTTTACTCTACCTGGACTAAAGATGAAGAAATTTTTTCCTTCACTATGAAATGTCATTTTAGTCATGCTGATAATTTGAGTGTTGTTTGATCATTGCCACTTTTTTTTTTAGTGAAGAATGAAGAATTTGTTTGATGAACTGACTTGCTTTTGGTATGATACGCTTATTCTGTATTCCCTTTTCTCAGCATGACCACTATTTGATGAAAGTATTATTTCTCTCCCATTTTACCAAATACAATAGATATATTGACTTAAGAGAATTGGCATTCTAATCTTAGTACAATGATGTATTTGGTAAATGAGGCTGTATTTCATTCCCACTTCATCTTACTTCTTGGCTGAAACCTTCATTACCCATCGGATTCTGTTATCCCTTCTAGTTTGTGCTACAGACATAGGCTTGCCTAATCCTGATTAGTTGTCTTTAGCTCATACTTTTCAGCCAGTTACGTTTGTTGGAATTTCCATAGTATTGCAGTTGAAAAGATGTAGCCTAGAATTCTATTCTATGCTTGGAAATTAGAATAGTTCCATTTAAATTTCAGGGCCTGAAGAAGGGCAGTGAACTGAAAGAAGACCATGTGTTGTGTTCCAATTTGGGACAACTGGGAGCGCTTTCATCAGTAGCTTTATGTACTCCAGATGTAAGTGAAAACAGAATCTTACTTTGCCACATGTTGTCAAAGGATATTTTTTTCATTAGATGTGCATGAGCTAAGAAAGTGAAGACTTAATGTTCATAGGGCTGTCAGTAATTTTCATTGGTAACCACACTTAAAAACATTCATCATTTAGTATTTGGCAGATTCCAGTCACCACAAGACAAAGATTAATTTGTTTTGCATTGACATAATCTCCATTGAGATTCTGCAGTTTTACTGCCTTTAATTGATCTGTATTTATGATTCCAATATGATAACCTTAGTATCATGATACACACATTTGGCTTTTAGCAACATGTCAGTAGCCTCTTGAGATTGTTTGGGCATTATTTTTATTGTTTGAAATTGTAGTGATTATATGTTAGGTATTTTCAAGCACTGTTTGAAATAGCTATGTGAAAATTGCAGTAGTAATGTCTGTGTTATGTGCAGTGCCACCAATAATATCCTTTCATGATATACTTGTGTGCAAATGTATGTTGCAAAGACTACACATTATGCTTTATTTAACTTGAAAAGACTGCTAGTAATGATTGTACATAATAGGAAAGAAATTGTTTTACATATTTTGAGGAAATTTGTCAGAAGAAATTCATTTAGACTACTGATGATGAATATTCACAATAGTATCCCTATCTCCCTGTCTCCTCCATGTCATGGTAGGCATCTGAGAGGGGCTTGAGTGAGGGGTTGGGAATCTTCCTCCTCCAGTATTACTTTCCAAAAGAACAAACAGAGAAAAAACCCAGATGAGGTTCTTCTAAGGAAGTAAGAAGGATGGGACAGAAAATTGCTATATAGATTATAAGGGAATATGCTTAGGAGAAGTTCACTTCGTCTTTTAGAAGTTTGCTCCTTCAAAAATGAGGTGGACATCCTGAATAATAGTCGAAACTTTGTTCCAGTGATGTTTGATGAATGATAGCCCCATGGTAAAGTACTTCATTACAGATTGATTCAAGAAAAACAGGTTACATAATTATGAACATCTGATACAATATAGTGGATTCTATATGGTGACTTTGGGTAGCAGACTAATCCACAACTCCTGTTTATTAACAGTCTGAGTAATGAATAATTTCACCAAATGCTGTTATACATACCCTCAAGACTGATGGAAGAAAAAAAATGAAGTGCAGACAAAGACATCAATTTGAGTTTAAGAAATCTAAAGTGCATTCATTTACTTTGTGTGTAGTATATCTGTTAAGCCACCCATATGATGAATATCAAATTCCTTAATGTATATTGAGATATATGATGGTTGACTTTTTACCCTGTAGGTTTGTGGAGTACTACAATCATTTTCTATTGGTGGCTTTGAAAAGATTGTTGTTGATGTGGTGGCAGACAGTGGAAAACATTGGATCAAGGTAAGTATTAGAACGATTTCATCAGTTTTAGATACCTTTGATTCAAAATTTTTAAGATCTGCACTTTTATTTTTTGTCCACAACATTTGTACCTCACCTGTGCTTGCTTTGACATCCAGTAGTATTTATATCTAGGTCATATAAAGCCAAAAAGGTAGACCATTTAATAGTTTGTAGGGCATGGTTGTTGATCTAGTACGTTGAACATGATAGCATGAAAACTTGTGGTTGTTTGTAAATGAGGCCATTGTTCTTTTGCCCTTGTTACTACTTTACTAAGGTGGGAAAGGCAGTTACGGTAGGTGTTAAAAAAAGAAAAGTCTTTTGCATCTGCTTCCAAACATTCATCCATTCCTGCTATTCACAGAGCTGCCAAGCATTACGTTTTTGCTGTATTTATTATTATTTTTTAAGATAATTACAGCAGTACAATTTTTCTTGGTAGAATACGTTTATTTTTTTTAAATTCTCGGTATATGTTCATGTAATGTACATGTAATGGTTGGGAAGTTGACGGGTGCACTGTTCAATAAATGGTGTACGTTCTCATCGCGCACACAAGAACTAATGAAGTGAACAAAATAACATTCGGACATGAGCCAATTTCCGACCATTTCGCTGAAATGACCGCATAGGTTGTTGCACGGTCGGTCTTGCCGTTCGATCATGGACCGTATTCAAGAACAATACAACGGGGACTTTCCGACGATCGTGCTCGACCTTCATAAAGCTTCCATTTTTAACTTTGTGTAATCATGCTAGTCCTGATCCTAGTCTAAGCCCTCCTGAGGCTTCAAAAAGTCGCGCAATATTATCATATATAGAAGTGGGGATAAGGGAGAAAGAATACCTCCCACGTATTCCCCGCATATCATAGGAGGCGACTAAAGGGGGCGGGAGCCGGGGGGGGACCCCTTGTATTTGAATTTCTAAGGGGAAACAGAAGGAGTCAAGCGAGGAGTGATCATCCTCCTCGAAGGCCCAGATTGGGATGTCTGAATGTGTGTGGATGTAACAAAGATGAGAAGAAAGGAGAGATAGGTAGCATGTTTGAGGCAAGAAACCTGAATGTTTTGGCTCTGAGTGAAACGAACTTCAAGGGTAAAGGGGAAGAGTGGTTTGGGAAAGTCTTGGGAGTAAAGTCAGGGATAGGTGAAAGGACAAGTGCTAAGGAAG
>JAUTXX010530933.1:0-11010 GCA_032273605.1 Panulirus laevicauda | reverse complement strand
CTCTCTCTCTCTCTCGCTCTCTCTCTCTCTCTCTCTCTCTCTCTCTACCTTTCATTTTTGATGGGTTTCGGAGATGAGATGTCGTAAAGATGTCTCAGGCACTGACCTACATATAGAAACAAAAAAAACACCACACCACTTGTCTACCTGAGCAAAGCCAAATAGAGATTTTGATTATCACTCACCAATAATGTGATCAAATTGAGAAAGGTAATGAGTCTGCAAAATCAACTCTGAAACATACATAATTCAGATCCGTTCATGTCATCACTTCAAGAAAACTCCATGACTCAAAAAACTGTCACAATGAGAGTATTGTTTGACTCAAAAACCTACAGGATTTTTTTCGTGAGTCTTCTGCATTATCTAAAAGACCATCTCATGTGTTCCATAAGGCTATGAAACAATCTGAGAACATTCTGCATGGTTCACGGACTGTATGAAAAGTAAGTATGGGTACCTCACAGACCATCTGGTTGACATCGAACGACTCAAAGACCAACTAGAAAGATGCACTATTTATGTCTTAAAGGCCACGTGGAACAAACATAAACCCTACCTCCAACCTCCAGCGTTCTTTGTAACTCATGGAAGGCCTGGAGCAAAGACCCCTACGTAGCTCCAGTGGTCTGTATGACTCAAAAATCACCTAGAACAACCAAAGACCATTTGAGATGTTCTTTATGACTCGAGGACCAACTGCAACAAACAATGACCCACACACCCATTCTCTTTTACGACTCAAGAATTACCTGGACCAAATAAAGACCATTTTCAAGTGTTCTTTATGACTCAAAGACCACCTGGATCAAACGGGGAACCCTCATTTACAGTGTCCTCTGTGATTCGTGGACCACCTGGACCAGAAAAAAAACCCCACTGGAAGTGGGATTTAATGACCAGCTGAACCAAAGGAAACCAACTGGAAGTGTTGGATACGATTCAAGAATTGGACTAAGGAAAGACTCTTGGTGTCTTCTGGATGGCCATAGGACCACAGAGAGTCTTGTGGCACACACACACACACACACACACACACACATTGCCATCTACGACCAACAAGAGCTTTTGGTTCCACCCGAGACCCATTAGAGTCGAAGGAGGTGGATAACATGATGCATTCGTCCACGTCACACTAAGCGAGTGAAATTATATGAGACTATTCCAAAAGTATGAATGAAATAGCAGTAAATCATGTTTATTACTCTTAATGTCTGGATCTTATCGTCATTACGTCATTGGACTGATAAGTCATTTGGTAAATGAAAGCTTTAGACGCGAGCAAATATATAAAGGAGTCGAGAAAGAGGTAAGATAAGATAGAATTACTCACAGAGCGCAAAATTATCTTTTGCTTAATCTTTCAGAGTCGTTTAGCTGGAGAAGGGGCGAAACTGGTTTTTTTGTTCTTTACAGTAATGATTGCCTTTGTACAGCCAGGTCGTAAAAGATTGATGCTCCTGGTAATGAGTGACAGGCGCTACTTCAGGCTGTAAAAGTTACACTCCTGTCATGGGCCCGCTGCAGCGTGCCTCTCTCTCTCTCTCTCTCTCTCTCTCTCTCTCTCTCTCTCTCTCTCTCTCTCTCTCTCTCTCTTATCTTCTAGAGGTTATGGACCGGCCTGCACTACCTCTGCTGGCTTGTGGATGAGGACATCAGTCACCCACCGACCTGCTGTGGGAGGGAGAGGGACTACGTGGGCCTCCGCAGGCCGGAGGCTCAGGTGACTTGAATGGCCTGGGATGGGCAGGAAGTAACAGGAAAGTGGACCGGTTTGCGGGGGCGGGTAAGTGAATCTCTTGTGGTGTGGATGACGCTTTAAGTTTTTCCCTTCCGAGAGACTGTGTCATCTGCCTCCCACCCACGATAGCGCAGGGGTCTCGACAGAGCACTTCACTGGCCACATATATGATAAGAGGATGTACGTATGTGGTTTTTAGATCTATCATTAACGTCTGAAGGAAACGTTTAACTACCTAAATGATGTTGGCATTGGATATTTCTGAAGCCGAAACAACCAACCCATCAATCAGTTCAGTTGCTAAGCATTTTCTTCTGTCTCATTCTAGCCTATGTTTCCCCTCCATGCAACTTTATATTTACGTCTGATAAAAGGTTGTATTCATTCGTCTTCCCTGCTTCTATTCTATTTCATTTCGACCAATAGTCATACTAGCTCTTCTACAATGTCTTTAAGTTTAATTCTGGCCTACATCAGCAAAGGAACACAAGAGGAATTTAAACAGCAGCAGAACACTGGGTTCTTTCAAGGGTGTTTGTGATAGTGAAAGATGTCAGAAACTCACATTTCTTTGTGTACAATTAGAAATGCACAAAGACGATTCAAAGAAAATAGTCTGTACATTATTCATGTGACTAAGGAAGAGCAAATAAGGTTAGTGGCGGAGTTCTAACGAAATATAAATCAATTCTATTCTTAAAGGTATGTATTGCACTGCTTTCGACCACTCTAACTAGTAAATCACTCCATATGTTGGCTTTCCTGTTGAAGAAAAAGTACTTCACCTCTTTCGAAAAAAAAAACGTTTTTCCCACGAGTTTGTAACAATTACTACACGTGAAATCAGACAAATCAAGCCTGTAGCAGCCTCTTAGATCGAGATTTTCGATCCTTTAATACTTCTGAATTCCTGTATTAGATCACCTCTTAACCTTCTCTAATTCGTTTAAAACTGCTTTCATCAGATTTGTTTCCCAGACTAAGAATCGTCTTAACAGCCTGATGCTTTTCTACCGCCAACTTGTCTGTCTTTTTGATCCAGTACGAAGACCAAAAAACAACCTCAAATTACAAGCTGGGGATACAACGATGAACAGGAAAAATTGAGGATGATTTTCCGAGACTCAGATTCGAAAGCCCTACCTACAAATCCAGAGATTTTGTTCGATCTTTTTACTGCTTCTCTGAACTACTTACTTGGATTTAGATGATCACTAGAGAATGTATTACGGGTCGTCTTTTTTTTGTTGTTTCCTCAGTTACCTTTTTTAGATCAACAAAATTCATACAGAAGCTTGCCTTCTCGTTTTCTCTCTCGATTTTGGCACATATAGATATCAAAATTGATTTGCCACTAATGACCCAATTCCACCAGTTCTGTATCAGATATCAGTTTGAATCAAGCGTTTCAACTGAAGCTTTCTTTCCCCAGCTTAGAATCATCTGCCAATTTCAATACCTTATGATGCAGCCAGTTGTTAAAGCTGATATGTATGAGAAAGAGAACTGGTTTCAAGTCTGATCTTAATGGTCCGTCGCTTGTTACGTCTAACCATTCAGAAGGCTTGACCATACATCACAACTCTTCGTATATAGCCAGTCACTCAACCAGTTCCCTAACCATCGTATTACGACCCCATTAATATACCATGTGACTTGACGCTTGCTAATAACCTTTGATGGAGATCATCATCGAATACTTTTTGATAATCGAGGTTGATGATATCAACTGCTTTACTTTCATCATACATGTCGATCACATCATAAAAGATATAAGCAACTCCTTAGAAAATCGTCCTTAAAATCGTTTCATTAAGTGGTGGTATTCTAAATGGTTGACAAGTTATGTCTCGAGTAATGGTTTCCACAAGTTTTCTATCTACAGATGTTGAGCTGACTGGTTGATGATTTCCAGATGGTGACTTAACTTTACCTTTTTTTTAATATGGACATTACACTGGCAAACTTCCGTTCTCCTAGAACGTTCTCTGTAGAGAGTGATTTATTGAAAGAAGCCAAGAGCTTAACAATCTCATATTCTGCCTGTTTTATTGCTCCGGGATAAAACTTATGAGAGCCTTATGAAGCAAAGATGAAACCAGATTTCAATAGGTGATACGGTCGTGGAAATTACACACAGACCCCAACACTCTTCATGGCAAAATAAACTGGGAAATGGAGTTCAGTGGCCAGGATCCTAGGCTTTGAGGTGAAAAGTTCTGCACAATCTAGAGTGGCGTAGGAGGAACATGGACGTGCGTACCTCTGGCTTTACATACAGATGTCAAAGAGCAAAGGACTCTCGAGATGTGTGGTGACAATCCAGTCAGCCAGGATTTGCAAGTATTAAGGGGAGAAACCAGTGTAGCAACAGAGGAGGAACAAAGATACTGTAGGGGAAAAAACACTGGACAATGTAGAAGATCCCACACTCTTCCAAAAATTCATCAGAAGTGTATATATATTCAGTCAGTTTAAGAATGACTGACAAGGTTAGGGGATTCAGAGGGAACAACTGCAGTGGACGGTGGATGAATAAGAGGGTCAAGTTAAATGCTTTCTTTTTTTAACCCTGGAAGACGCTTTAGCGCCAACACCACTGAGATGGAACGGGATAGAGCGCAAAGAGAGCAGTGAAATATCGGAAAATAGATATCTACGAGTGAGCGAGCTCTGTTTTAGACAAGAGAAGGTTGGTCGGATTGTTTGTATCTGGAATGCCAAAAAGAATCTGACACTCTCCAGCATGAGAGACTGATTAAGAAACTTGATCACTCGGAATGAGTAAGAAATGGATTGAATTCTTTGGTCCATCGAGTGTCACGAGGGTTCTGTTCTGATCAATGAAAATGACCGACCAGATGGCATGGATTCCTAGCCGGTTATGTTTGTAGATGATGCACAGGTCATGAGGAAAAGGGAAAGCGAAGGGGATTGCTTCAACATGCAAGGGGACCTGGACAGACTCCGACGTTGGTCTGAAACGTGGCTGAAGAAATTTAACCAAGTAAATGTCTGGCAGGAAATAAGCAAGCAGAATAGGGACTAAGAAGTAGAAATCATCCCTAACTTGAGTCACCAGAGTCTCACAATGGGAGAACAGTGAAGGAGACAAATTGTCTGGTGGTAATATGAGAATATCATTAAAAAAAATGGACAAGAAAATGTTGAGCAAGCTGCTCACATCCTATACATAAGGCCAAAACTAGAGTATGCTTCTCAAATTTGGCCGCTGCACCAGAAGTACAGACTTACTAGTAGAGAAGGTCCAGAGAAGGGCGAAAAGATGGTACCAGATTTACGACAGCTGAGTTACAGGGGAACGCTACAAGCCTTAGACTTGCCAATCATGGAAGAGAGAAGAGTGAGAGGTGATCTGATCACAGCTTTTAATCATTTAAACCAGACTGATGGTGTAGAAAAGTTCCTCGAGAGATGTCAGGCCAGAAGGAGGACATAACATGATATTAAGCAAAAGACGTGTCGAGATAAAAGTTGTAAAGATGTGCTTTTATAAGTACTGAGGAGATGAATGAATGGAATAACCGAACGAGAATATGGTAACTTTGGATAGCATACAGTAATTAGAAATACTATACGATA
The DNA here is from genome assembly GCA_032273605.1 of Panulirus laevicauda. Taxonomy (NCBI): domain Eukaryota; kingdom Metazoa; phylum Arthropoda; class Malacostraca; order Decapoda; family Palinuridae; genus Panulirus; species Panulirus laevicauda. The sequence continues at coordinate 5,666 of JAUTXX010530933.1, read as the reverse complement.
ACAGAAATTGTTAGAGCAATGGGGCCCCACGAATGTAAAACTCCTTCCCTATATAAATACATACATATATACATACGTGTGTGTGTGCGCCCCAACCTTAGCCAAGTATGTATTTACAGACCGATCCCAAAGCAAAGACGAAGAGCTGGGTTGGCTATGAGCAAAAAAAAAAAAAAAGAAAAAACGTTTGTAACAAACTAGGAATTTTACAGTTTGAAAATAAACTTGATTTACATCTATTTTGTAAGTTTCCTATTTCGTGTAAACTTGTAAGCGAGAAGCAAGTGTTACAGCCCGAGCCATTATCATTCTGGGTGAGGTTGATGTTTATACCAATGGACTTATCGCCGTCTCTCTCGGCTAGTTTTGAAGCCGATGTCTGGTCTTGCTATTGAGTTATTATATGACGGTAAACGTGGCAATAAAAACGAACCATCTCAATTTAAGTGGACATGAAAGTGAACGACTCAATTTTCGCGCCTCTCTCTACACACTCTCCCATTTGCATACACGCATACACTCTATACTTGTTTTTCTGGATCATGATGTTCCTTCGCAAAACTACTTTTGGAGGGAATACAAGAGTTTTGCAGAAGTAAGACTTTTGCATTAGTGTTTCTGTTTTTCTGTGAACCATTCGTCTTACTCCTTATTCAAATATTTATTGAGATATAGATACATACATCTAAGGGTGTTTCACAGTATATATTCATGTAATAAGGGCCACCTAGGGGCCAGATACATAGTTAGACTGTATATGGTCTTAGAATCATCCTCAACGCCTGAAATAATTGTCAAAAATTTTTTCGGGTGGTGGACGTAACAACTTGACGTTGATGGCCTTTATGACCCTGGCAGTTGATAGGTCTTAAGCTCGAAGGACCAACTAATCTTTTTTCCCTTTTTATTTATCTATGTACACAAGATATAAAAAAAAAGTATCTTCCCGGATGAATCCGATGAATTTCGAAATGAACAATACGACTCGTGATGTCTCGGTAGGGTTGGCAAGTGTGGACGTGAGACAAACTTCCGAATGGTTATGGTCACCTCACTTTATAGTTATGTCCATCGAAATATGCGGTCAATATAACCTTTGTTATGGCAGATGCTATGGCAAGTGGCATGGCTCTTTCTCAGTTCATTTATGCAATGCTCGAGGTCTTATATCTACCTCTCCCTCTAAAGAAACCCATCCATCTCTTGCTCTGATCTATATTTTTCCCCTCTGAAAGCCAACTGTCGAGAAGAGCTTCAGACAGATATACCATCAGATATCTAGCTATAATCAGTACAGTCGTCTCCGCTCCAAAGGTAGAATTGTGCCTACTGTAATGCAGGAACATCCACTGTTCGGTTTTTGGATCTAGAGGCTCCTATCTTGAATGCCATCTAGATCATATTTCCTCCTCCCTTTATAATCATGCATTTTTTTTTGTATATTCTCCTCCTCCCTACTCCAAACTTCTCCAACTATATACCACTCCCGAAGCATCCACTCGTTGAGGGCTTCTGTGTAGGGCATTTCAATGTAAACTGCAATAGGTCAGGCTCTCCCCGGGACGATCACGTCGGAGCTGCGACACTTCCTTTGTCCCACATTAACAATATGGAACAATAACACACTCAACACGTCTTCGAGACCATCAGGACCATTCTCACCACACATTTAACCTCATTTTTCAGCTCTAAAACCTTCCACTATTCATTCAATATCCTTTTATCCTTATGGTCCTCCGACTTCTAACCATATATGCCAACTCTCTCTATTCCCACCTGAACACGCCAGCTTTGGCACTCTGAGAGAGCTCAGTAGTCATACCACGCACGGATTCATTGCTAACGTTTACTGGGGACGGGTACTGCTTCGCTGGTCTGGATGCCTGTAGCTGTGCTGACCGTATAGCGGAGGAAAACCTGGTCGGGATGGAGACCTAAATCTTTTTCTACCATATCTTTTCTCTCCTCAGCTATAGTTTGACTTATCCTATTCCAATGTTAATTACTTCAGGGACTGAATGCATCCAGCCATAAGATTCTTACCCTTAGCTTTCATTTCTGGTCATATTCACTGCAAAGCTGTTTTTCGCAGTTAAGCAGTTTTTCATGAAAAAATGAGCTTATCTAATCACTTATTTCACTGATGAATCTTTCTGGTCCTTAATCAAAACCATATTCAATCATTTTCTTTATTCATCCTTTACTCATCTTTTCTGATTTGACCAGTCTACAGCTAACTCTCCAAATGATAAAACATTTTTTCTTTTCATCGTGTATTTCTCTTACTAAACTTCAGCTAAATCTGCGTCCAGTCCTCCACCCGAATATCCTCAGACTGAACTTATGGCCTCTATATCCTCCTCACGTGGGGCTTTCCGAGTGCTTTTCCACTTCCAAGTGAGTCAGGCGTATGACCCAGGAGACGTACTTCCTCGAACTTTGTTGAGGGTCTGCCTCTCAGTCAGCACCTATTCTTGCTCGGTCTTTTCATCTCTGTCTAACTACCTCAACGTTTCCTTCTTCCTGCAAGAGGGCCTTGGTGCAGCCACTCTCGGAGAAAGAAAACAATTGTAACCTTTTCAACCATCGTTCCATTACTCTCAATCCCGCGACTTCCGAGGGCTTTGAAACTCTCCTTAACTTCCATGTTCTCAGACACTTAGAATCCCATTACCTTCTTTCTGCTCACCAGTGCGACTTCCCAGCGTTAGGTCTTCAGGTTATTTTCTCTCCTATGTGACTAGCTTCTAATTCTCCTCTCTCAGTTTGGTGAAACTCTGTCGTGACCCTCGACAGCTTCAAGGCATTCAACAGGGCGTGGCACAGTCTTTAAACCTCCTCCTTGTAGCATTCTGCTTCTCCCTATTCCCAGATGCATAGCTTTTCTAACCGGTCCACTGCAGTAGTCGATGATGGAGCTATTTACCCCTCTTATTCTGTAAACACTGGTGTTCCTCAGGGTTCTGTCTTATAGCCTACTCTTTTTTCCATATTTAATCTCTCTTCATTTTACAAACATATTCATTCTTATAGTGATGCTCTCCACCTTACACACTACAATTCACATTCCCTTTCCCTCCTCATCCTAATACACGTTCCCTCTCTCGGACTAAACCTATTTCTTCCCTCTATTCGGACCCGTGTAACATTTCGGAATGAAGAAGCAGAAACCTGATAGAATTCAACTGTGCAGAAACTTAATTTCTTTCTACATCTCTTCCTAAGTTTAACTCATTTCCATTTTTTCGGTTTCATAATACTACAGTTCGACTCTGTAATAGCATAAACACGTGTGGCATAACCATATCGTCCTCCAATTCATCCTAATAATCCCATATCATCAACAATCACAAGATCTGCTCCCCAAAACTTAAGGGCGCTGTCTCGATGCCGTAATTACATTTCTTATGAGTAATTACATTTCATACCAACAGGGGCTTTATTCGTCTTAGTTTAAGGTCCCGCTAACATAAATATAGAATGTTTTTTTCTCTCCATCTATCTTTCAATAATCAAGAGCCTTCAGGTTCATTAACAATCTAAGCATCATGGCTTTGTGCTGTTGCTACCCTCTCCCGTTCTACAGGTAGTATGAACCACACTGCTCTTGTGAAATGTGTGCATGTGTTGCTGCCACTAAGGCATGGAAATAAGGCAAGCATCTGAACCACTGCTTCCCATAATTTCTGTATGGAGACCAGCAACACGCAGGCTCATCACTGTAATACCTCCTTGTCTCCTCAAACAACGAAGCTGTTGAAATTCTCTCCCCTTCTCTCATCCTTCCTTCTTCCTATAACCATTCTGCCTTCAAGAGGCAAGTTGAAAAACACCTGCGGGGCCTTGATTAATATTTTTATGATCGTTTTCTCTCACTCATTTTCTTTTCACCCGAAATGGCCTTCGCTAGGGCATACCTTACCCTTACCGTGTCAGTGAAGATGAAGAAAAAAAAATGAATGTATGTGCGTCTGCATGTGTGTGTGTGTGTGTGTGTGTGTGTGTGTGTGTGTGTGTGTGTATCTACCTGTCATTCCATCTACATAGGAGTCTTCTTCATATTTTCTATCTACAATCTCTGTCTATCCGTTTTTTCTATGTACTAATAGACATACTTGCCTGTCTGTGTCTATCGATATGCCGTCTCATCAGGAACCATCCATCCAGTCACGTCTCACCCATCACCCAGTCACGTCTCATGTGGTAACCTCCACCTAGTCATGTCTCACCTCCACTCCACCATCCACTCCTTTTACCCAGTCACGTCTCATCCTCCACCCAGTCACGTCTCATTTTGATACCCTCCACCCAGTCACGTCTCATCCTCCCACCCAGTCATGTCTCATTTGATCCCCTCCACCCAGTCACGTCTCATCTGGTAACCTCTACCCAGTCACGTCTCATCCTCCACCCAGTCACGTCTCATCTGATACCCTCCACTCAACTCTCACACTGAAACAGTCGTGATAATTGTATATCCATTTATTTTAAATCATTTACAAGAATTAATGCTGTAAGTGGACTGGTAGCTGCATAATGATTATATAAGTTCCCAGGAAAACATTTACCAACCCACTATTAACTAACAGCATTTGCAGATGTAATAATGACAATGATAATCATAACTGAAATTAGAGTTTTCAATGATATTTGATTGTGTAAGAAACCTGTGATTATTGCACTTGCCATCGTATCTTTGTACCTCACAGAGTTAACAAATGACCCAGTGTTTACATCGGTGTTCAGTAGGCAACAAGAACTTCGGAGAAAAATTGGTATCGAATAATTAAACACTCTTTGCATCCCTTAATGTCGTCATCCACTGTTCCGTGTTGGAAGCGAAGGTGCTGAGGAATATTCAAACAAGGTCAGCTCCATTAATACGTCAGGTGACTGGAAAAGGACCCGTAATGAATAAGTTGTGGAATACTCTTAATGGTTATTTGGACCGTTGAACCATTAGCTAACTCGTTAATCAGTGAACTAGCCGATTGACAAATTTCATATGTGTCTCGTTGACCAACTGTTTATTCTGCCGATAAGTCGTTTTTCCTGATCTTAACAGATCTACTATGACATAGATAAATACTTCCTTGCAACACGATCGGAGGGTAATATTGTTATCCTTTCTTCTTAGTGATGGACATGTCACCAGGCCATACATGCCGTAATAAAAGGCCATCTCGTGTGAGAGGAATAAAGTGAGAGCGGTAAAATGTAGAAATTAATCAGGGTTCCGTAGATGACAGCAGACTTGACTTCTAAAGACAAAAAGGCTATAGGAAGATGGAAAGATGAGAAGAGGAAGGAATCCCCAAAATTTTGCTGCTAGACAGACCAGTAGGAAGATCATAACGGTTGATCACAGAGTGTCTTGCTTGCACAGAGAAACTGTGGGAAGCAGCAGCCAGACGTGTGCCTCAGATCGAACCACTGAACGGACCGGGACGCCTCACGAAAACAGCGGCAAAAATAATACCTGCAGAGCAAAGAACAGAAACAACGCAGCTCAAGGAAGGTTATGAGGGAGAATCCTTTACTGGCAATATAAATCAGGGGCTTTGTGAGGCGGTGCTATCCACTCAACCTCCTCTAGAATCCTGCAGGATGAGCTGCTACTGGCCATAATCAAACCAGATCATTATGAGTCTGTCTCTTGAATAACT
>JAUTXX010530922.1:0-11010 GCA_032273605.1 Panulirus laevicauda | reverse complement strand
TTCAAAATCTTCAACTATTCTTTCTTTGCTTTCCTCTATCAGTTTCTTAACATTCCGCTTATATCTTTTGTGTTCTTCCCTCCTCCCTTGCTGAACTTCCACTGGTACATTCCTATTGAGCAATCAACCTTTCCTGAAACTCTTTAACTCCTCACTTATTCTGCATTCACTCACTTCCATTACAATATCAACCAACTCAAAGACAACTCGCTTTCAAGTTAAAATATATATCAAATTCATCCACTCTAACACTTTATCCTCCATACTTCAATATTTCAGCTGTAATCCCATCCACTCCAGGTGCCTTTCCTACCTTCAACCTCATTATTGCCCATTTTATCTCTCTTGCTGCAGCCCCTAAAACCTGTATCCATTTCCTTTTGTCCTCCATACCCACGCATGTAACATCAACTACCTCCCCTTCTTCCACATTCATCAGTTCTTCAAAATACTCTTTTCATCTTTCTTTTACTTGTTTTCCTTTTAATCCTGCAACTCCTCTTCCTTACCTCTCATATTAACAATTCTAATCTTACATCCCCCTCTTTCCTTTTTCACCTCCTTCCAGTACAATTTCTTAGTTTCCCTAAACTTTTCACTCTACTTTATTCCCAACTCTTAATCTACTCTTTCTTTGCTTTACTCTATCAACTTCTTAACACCTGCTCACACATCTTATATTCTTCCCTCCGTCTCTGCTGGGCTTTCACTAGTACATTCCTTTTGAGTCACCTACTATGGACCTTTTTCTTCTCTTCCACAGCATTTCTAATCTCATTTATCCACTAAACATTTCCCCTTTTCTTCTTATACCTTCCAATCTTGTATCCAACTGTTAATCCTACAAGCTTTAACAGCCTTTCTTTAAACATTTCAAGCACCTCAATGCACATGCTTGCAATCCTACATCTACTGTACTTTCATTTGAACTTTCTGTCACCCTTCTTTCATACTACTTGCATTCTATCTGGTTTGAGACAAACCAGTTATTACAACACCACCCCTCATAGTTAGAACACCACTGTTTTACTTATTTGTGTCATCCATAAAACACCTGACTATAAAATACTGTTTCCTAACTAACTGTTGATGTTTGAAATTATTACTAACAGTACTGAAACTAATAGCATATCTTATGGTACTTCTGATAAGACATTTTTTTCTTCAGATGTTTAAATTTGCCACCATTTTGAATTTTATGTTAGTAATAAAGTCTTTGATCCATTTTTATAGTTTACCTCAAATATCATTAATATTTTGTTACCATGGGAGGAGGGGAGAGAGAATACTGTACTTCCTAAGTATTCCCTGAACACCACAGAAGGCAACTAAAAGGGGCATGAGAATGGATGTAACCAGGATGAGATGAAGGGAGAAATAAATAGTAAGCTTCAGAAGAGGAACCTGGATATTCTAGCTCTAAGCTCAAAGGTAAGGAGGTAAAATGGCTTGTGAATATCTTAGAAGTAAAGTTAAAGTTTAGTACCGTACCTTGGATGACTAGTGCGTAGCTTCCTTCAGAAACACCACTAGCTGTCGTGACTGTACACTGATATACTCCACCATTATCAGCCTGTACATTATTTAGCCTGAGTATATTGCCCTGAGGCTGAGCATTGAGAGGGAGACCTGTGTTCAATCTTGACCATGATACAGCAGCAGCTGGCTCTCCTCCAACTTCACATGTAAACTGCACATCATCACCAATGCGAACATTTGAGCGACTAGGACGGATTTGGACATCGACAGTCTGAAGTCCTGAAAACAGCACCATTTCCATGAGTAATCAAATCCTTCAAGAGATTAAAAGTGTTTTTATAACTCTTAATATCACATCAGTAAATGAATGAATAAAACAGGATAGAGAAAATATTATTGCCAGAAAAATATTTAATGCATGAGAGTTACTAAATTAGGTGACTGTAACTATCCCAAACAATTATCAGTGTTAAAGTCATTCATGGAGTGGCTTTAATGAGTCACAGTAAAATGCAAAGAATACAGTCTTGAAGTAAGATGATCTATACCTCATGATAGGATTAGTTATTGATACTGCTACAATATGATAAAGATCTTTTAGGTGTAGCCAGATGTAAAAACTTACATGATGGGCCAGAAAGTATAGACTCCATGTCTATAATCATCTCAGTAAAAGAGCTACAGTTGGTTACTTGGAGACTGGCCTAAGAGATACACAATGCCTATATATTTGGATGAATGGATATTCAGTTAATCAAGTAGCTGGTGTCTTTCTTCAGTCTAGTGGCCCGGGTGACAGCAGCCTTACCTGGTGCTCAGAACATAGTGGTTTAAGTCCCACTAAGGTATAAAATCTGTAATGAAAGTGCTCTTATGCACTTTTTCTGAGATCATGTCAAGATTGGTAAAATGCTACAGTTGGTTACTGGTGTTTGGGAGACTAGCCCAAGAGATCCACAATGCCCATATATAAGATGAATGGATATTCAATCAGTCAAATAGCTGGTTCCTTTCTTACAGTCCACTGTCCAAGGTGGTAGCAATCCTGCTTTGCATTCAGCAGATAGTGATTCAAGTCCCATATACAATGTGAAACTGGTGAAATAATGTGAAACTGAAGTAAATTACAGGAGAGCAAGAGCAAGGAATGATTATGCAAAAGTAAGGAGTGAGGAGCTTCAAAAAAATCAATGTAGGAAAAGCAAAAGACAATCTAAAGTGTTTACATACGTTCATCAGGGGCAAACTCTCAGTGAGATAGGAACTAATCAGACTAAGGGACTCAGTCTGTACATCAGTTGTACATCACATAATTCCACAACCCCAACATCACCACCTTATTAACCTTAGCAGCCAGCCAGCCAGCCAGCCACCCACAGACGACGGCACATTACTACTACTGCCTTGCTTGCCGGCGTCGACCCTATCTTCTGCTGCTGCTGCTGCACGCAGTCAGTCAGTCAGTCAGACAGACAGAATCTTGCAGGGGCAACACAGAGGTGTGCCGACAATGGATGGTGGTGGTGGTGGTTGGTTTGGGTGGTGGTGAGTGAGGAAGAGGAAGTATGGAAGTAGTAGAATGATCTGTTCAAAAGCGTTTTCAATGCAGAAGACAATAATGCACCAGCATTACCAAATAGGAAGAGGGATAAAGTCTTGGAATGTATAGTAGCTGACAAGTATGACAAAATCAGGCTATAAAAACAAACCATACAAAGCCCATAGTCCTGATGATGTCTCCCCATACATATTGAAAGAACATGCAGAAGTACTTGCCATACAACTTGAAATGCTATTCATGAAGTCATCAGTGGAAAGTATGGCTCCAAAGATGTGGAAAAGGGCAAATGTTATGCCTATATCTAAAAATGGGGATCGGGACACTGTGCTGAACTTCTGCCCAGTCTCGTTAAAAAATGTTTCATACAATCAGAAATGACGACCAGAAAGTCAATGAATGATTATTTGCACACGAGATACGTTTTAACTGGCAGACAACATGGCTTTTGGGAGAGGAGGATGTGTAAAAACCAATCTTCCAGACTTGTATGACAGGGTAGGAATGAGGGATAAGCTTGGACACAACACTACCTTAATAGATGGGACTGAAATACACACAGATACACACAGATATGATGTTCATCCTTGAGGAGGATTTGGGTTACAAATGGCATGCAAGAGGGCTCAGTATATTTTGAGCCTATTGCCGTTCTTGGTGTATATAAATGATCTGCCTGATGGACTCAAATCATATCTAGACATGTTTCTGGATGGTACCAAGATTGAGGGAAACAAGGAATGATGATGACTGTGAAGGCCTGCAGGATGACATAGACAAACTCCAAAGTTGGTCTAATAAATAGATGATGAGATTCAATCCATGAAAGGTTTCAGGGTGATCATTACCTAGTGGGAAATAAATTTCATGATCTGCATGTGAAAGAGATCTAGGGGTCAACATTGTGCATAGTCTATTGGTTAAGCTATACATCAGGAGAATTGTTTAAGAGGCAAACTATCTGCCAGTAAATGCAAAAACTGCATTTTTTTTGTTTTTGTTAGATGAGACAGCATGCGCAACTAAGGCCCTAATGAATGTGGGAGAAGGGGAGGCAGCAGTTGTTATATGCGTGGGTATGGAGGATGGAAGGAAGAAGATACATGTGAAAAGGCCTATGGCAAAAAGGGAGGTAAGAATGGCAATAATGAGGCTGAAGGTTAGAAAGGCACCTGAAGTGGATGGGGTTACAGCTGAAATGCTGAAGTAAGGAGAAGAAAGTTAGATGGAGTGGATGCATCTGATATGTAATTTAGCATGGAAACCGAAGATTGTGCTTGAGGACTAAGTCAAAGCTATTACTGTCCCTTTATTCAAAAGAAAAGGTGCTAAGAATGTACAAAGCAATTATCAGAGAGTAAATTTGTTAAGTATACCAGGAAGAGTGTATGCAAGTTCACTGACAGAGTGATGAAAGTGACTGAATGCAGAGTAAGTGAAGAGCATGAGGTTTTTAGGGAAAGGTAGGGGATGTGAGGATCAATTTTTTGTGGTAAAGATGATTGTGGAAAAGTATTTAGCGAAAGGTATGTAGTTGTACACAGCTTTTATGGATATGGAGAAAGCATATGACAGAGTCAAGTGGAATGGTTTTGGGGATGTGTTAAGGATATATGGGGGTAGAGGGACACATGTTGGATGGTGTGAAAGCCTTCTATAGAGGAGTAAATTCATGTGTAAGAGTGTGGTGGCAAGTGGCAAGCCTGTTTGCAGATGATACTGTGTTGTCTGCTAAGAGTGGAGTTGCAGAAGGTTGCAAATGTGTTTTATGATGTGTGTAAGCATGAGCTACTGAAGATAAATACAAATGAAAGTAAATCAATGGTCTGTAAGGTAAAAAGACAAAGTATAGATTTTGTAAATCATACAGGAAAGAGGAAGGTGTACTAAACTGTGCTTTGGATATGGGGGAAGAAAGACGAAGAGGTGAGAGAATTTAAGTATCTGGGAGCTGGTTTGGGTAAGTTTGGTGATATGAAAGGAGAGATAAGGGAGAGAGCAGTATAAGGTAGAAGAGTCACTGGGTCTCATCCTAGAATAATGATGGGTAGATGTGTAAGTATGGAAGTGAAGAGAGGATTAAGGGACAGCATAGTCCTTCCAACAATGACCTATGCAGTCAAAACATGGACATGGAATGAGTCACAGAGGTCCAGAACCCAGGCTATGGAAATGAGCTTTTTGAGAAGAGCATGTGGCATGCCTAGATGGTATGAAGATAGAAATGAAGGGATGTATGGGAGATGTGGTATGACAGGGAATGCAAAGGGAATGAATTGTGGAGTGGCAGAAAGGGTGAAACAGAATACTTTGAGGTGGTTTGGGCATACAGAAAGAATGCCAAATTGGAAGTTTACAAGGAGAGCATATGATGGTACAATCAAAAAGGTTGGTGTGAAAGGAAGACCACTTGTGACATGGGCAAATACAGAGGAAGAATACTGGAGAAAGAGAAATGGTGGAAAAATGCATGGAATGGCGTATGCAAGGGAAGCAGGTAGGGACAGGGATAAGTGGACTTTTTTGTCATGGCCATTCCTTGATGGGAGTTTCTGGAGGGCATAGGCATCAGAGATGTAGATAGATAAATAGAGTTTTCTAATGACTGCACCTCTTTCTTATCCTATCATTTCTTGTGCAATAAACCCTCCACACACTATTTACTGTCTTTAAACATTTCATTACCTGTAAATCCTCTCTCTGTTTCCTGGCGCTACCTCACTGACGCATGAAACAGTGATTAAGTATAACACTTAAAAAAATGAATAAAACATATTCATACATATTCACCATTTCCTGCGCCTTAGAGGGAATATCCTTACTTGGACCCCTTCTCTATTCCTTTTTTTCTGAAAATTAAAGACAGGAGGGGAGGACTTCCAGCCCTCGCTCCCTCCCCTTTTAGTCTCCTTCTACAACACGCAGGGAATACGTGGGGAGTATTCTTTCTTCCCTATACCCAGGGATAATATTCTTGTTCACCTTTTCCTGTGTTACTGAGATAGCACTAAGAACACATAAGAAAAGGCCTGATTTGTTCCCATCCATTCTCTGGCTGTCATATGTAATGACCAGAACCACAACCCCCTTCTCTCTGACTAGTCTCCACAGATCTTTTAATGGTTTCCCCAAGCTGCTTCATTCAAGCTGGTTCAGTCCATTGATAGCACATCACCTCTTGTATACCACATCATTATCCCATGTACACTTCTCACCCTCCTGTATGTTCAGGGCCCCATGTACTCAAGATCCGTTTTGCTCCATTCTTCCACTTCCAATATGGTCCCTCTTCACCTTGTACCCTCTGCTTCTGACACATATACCCTCTCTGTCAACATCTCTCCATTCATGCTCTCCATATATCCAAACCATTTCAGCCCTCTCAGCAATACTCTTCTCATTACCACACCTCAGTAGCCAGCTACAGGTCACTGTGCTGAAAGGTACTATGAAATTTATAAAGGAGTAGTTGGAACAGGGGTAGCTTTAGCCTCAAATTGAAAGGGAAGGTTAAGAAAGAGGGAAAGAACAGTTTGATAAAAGATGTTAAAAAGCAGAAGTTTTAAAATGTGTGGCACTGCAGCCAACCATCATTTACAAGGCATAAGTGGGTAAGGAATGATCATAGCAGGATGAGAAAGGAAGAACAAAGAAACCTTTTCATTAATTCTCCAAGAGAAAATTGTCAAATGAAGAGCAGATAATCAGGATAAGAGATTCAGAGAAAAGAATTGTAGAGTATGGGTAAGGATATGTGAGGAATTGAATACTATAACAAGTCTCTAGCTGCCATGTGTAATGCAACAAAACCACTACTCCCTATCCACATCCAAGCCCCACCCTAGACATTTCACATCCCCTGGTTCAATCCACTGACAGCATGTCGACCCCGGTATACCACAACATTCCAATTCATTCTATTCCTTTCTTACCTCCCACCCTCCTATATATTCAAGCCCTGATCGCTCAAAATCTTTTTTCACTCCTTCCTTCCACCTCCAATTTGGTTTCCCACTTCTCATTGTTCCCTCCATCTTTGATGGATATATCCTCTTTGTCAATCTTTCCTCGCTCATTCTTTCCATATGTCCAAACCATTTCAACACACCCTCTTCTTCCCTCTTAACATCACTCTTTTTCCACACATCTCTCTTACCATTTCATTACTTACTCAATCAAACCACCTCACATCACATATTGTCCTCAAACATTTAATTTCTAACATATCCACCCTCCTCTGTATAACCCTATCTACAGCCCATGCCTCACAACCATATAATATTGTTGGTACCACTATTCCTTCAAACATAACCATTGCTCTCTGACATAACGTTCTCTCCTTCCACACAATCTTCATCACTCCCAGAACCTTTGCCCCCTCCCCCACCCTGTGACTCACTTCCGCTTTCATGGTTCCATTTGCTGCTAAGCCCACTACCCGATATCTACAACACTTCCTCTAATTTTTCTCCAATCAGATTTACATACCAATCAACTTTTCCCTCAACCTTACTGAACCTAATAACCTTGATCTTATTCACATTTACTCTCAACTTTCTCCTTTCACACACTTTTCCAATGTCAGTCACAAACTTCTGCTATCATAAAGTGTGGTGATGCTGTGCGTGTGTCTTACTGACGTGGATGCAAGTCAACTGAGGAGTAAATATGTAGTGTCTTCAATGTGTAAGTGTGATTATGTCTTACTGAAGTGGATGCAAGTCAACTGAGCAGTAAATAATCAGTGTCTTCAATGTGCACTGTCATTTAGGTAAGATGGGTCCTATTCTATGTCGAAACTGCATTCATAACAGAGTTATGGGTGGAGAGGGTAAGTCATACATGTATAGTGTAGTTCCAGATGGGAGAATATCTCATAAGGTAGTGGTTAAAGGGTGGTTCTTTATTTAGAATTTGTTGGGTTAATTCAGTGTGTGCACCGATTGTCAATGTTGTGTTTCATAGGGACAAGGGATCTGTAAGTATCAGTTGTTGAAATGTGAGACACAGGTCAGCTTATATTCCAGCTTAGGGGTTGGTGGATGGTAACAGAAAGAGCCAAGTGTCTAGGACACTGAAATATGGAAGTAGGTTTGTTTCATTGTGCAGGTGTTGAATGCTTGTGGATGTTAAGCAGACAGTGATTAGTGTAAGTGCTTTGTTTTGTGTGGTTTACAGCTTCATTATATATGCTTTGGATTGGCAGGACAAACAGACAAGTGAAGTGTATTTAGGATAAAGGAGACACATTGTTTGCAAAGGATACTCAGGGATTCTTTTTCTCATCTAAACACAGTACCACTAAGTGTTCTAAGGAAGTTTAGTTGGTCCACAGCTTTTGTTTTTACGTTTGGGTTGAGAGGAGTGAATTTTATGTGCAGATCATATGTAATGCCAAGTATGGTTGGAGATTTGTTGAATGAGAGTGGTTGGCCATTCAAAAAAATATGTAAGTGCGTGTTGAAAGCATGTGTGTCTGGATTTAAAAGAGTGAGAGTAAATTTCTGAGGCAATGCATAATATCTGCTCTGGGTGAGGTAGTATTCTAGATGTGATGCAGTTCCCATAGCACTCAGAAAACCAGCCATATCCCATGAGCATGAGCAAAGACCATGAAGTGTACTGATAGGAGTACGTTTTGTTGGGCGAGTGCATGAAAACTGAGGAGTAAGCCAAATTAAAGTGATGAGACAAGAAGGGTCATACTGAATTGGTAGCCACCTGCTGTGGACATAACTCTTTTTTTCAAATCTTAAAAGGTGGCCAACATCATATCATTCACATTATGTTTTCTATAATGATGTCAAGCAAAAGCATAAGATGTTTTAGCTCCTGCGTTTTTTGGTATTTTCACAAATGGGGGAGTCTACAAAATCAACCATCCATGTAAGAGTTAAATAGTTGACGTTCTGTTTTTGAGAAGTATATGCTGTTTTTCAATGAAATGGGTTACAAGTGTATCCCCATTGTTCAATGTCATGTACATGAAACTCACTGTTTTCATTAAAACTAAAGGGGACCATACCTGTAATCATTTCTTGAAATGAGTAGGGAAAAATGTTTTCATTAAGTTAAATAATGTATACACATGAGAAGAGATAAGACAATGATGAAATCCAAAATGATAACATGAGATCTTTAGTCAAGTGACAAGCAAATAACTTTTTTCTGCTATGGAATATGACATGAATATACCATTACTGATAAGTGAGATGATGGGTAAAAAGTTTGGAACAGAAGCAGCTGACAATATTCATTTCAAAAGTGTTATGTCTGGATTAGGCTAATTTCAATGAATTTAAGGAATAATAACCATCCTTTAAATATGGAAAATAATTTTCTTGTGAAAGTGCTAATGATATGCATAAAATCAGTTCTTACCCATACATGTCAATTTCTCCAGCACATAACATGAGACTAAGAGAGTTGAAGATGTACATGTTGCCATCTAAACTGTTTGGGAAATATCTAGCTGGAGTTGAACCGTTTAAAATGTATGAAAACGAGATGGATATCAACATCAGTCTATATGTAAAAATTGGAAAAACTAAATATTCTCTTGAGGAGATAAAAGTCATATTCATCAACTAATCATATTTTATTAGACTAAGGTCCCTTGAGATGGTATATGCATAAAAGAATGTAAGCACACCATTAGCAGCAAACCTTATCACTTGGCTAAGTAAGTAAGTTAAGGCAGCCATGCACTAATATTAATGCAACCACTTTATTCAATCTAAGTACACAAATATTAAAAGATATATCAGTAATCCTACAATACTCATCACCTGAGAGCAAATTAATCATCTTTACAAATGAGTGTTCTAGGATTCCAAAAGTCATGACATTCAGTTAAGTAAACATTTTGCACAGAAATCTACAGAAAAGGAAGTGTATACTCTACTACTATCTACATAAACATGCAGCACTGTTTATTCTATCTATGAGCCTAACTATTACATGAACTGAACTTATTTTATCTGCCCTGCTTTCCATTTTCACGGAAATGTCAACAACCAGTTTAAAACTTCATGCAAAAGCTGCTCAGAATCTGCAGTATGAGCTATATACTTAGATGAATGGGCATGATCATAATAGTATTACTTTCATGGTACTTCAGAGCCTGTGACTCTACTATTCCAATATGTGAAGGAGAGAAAAAAAGAGACACAATGATATACATGAAAAAAGGCGGGGATAGATAACTTTTACAAATATGGAAAAGACATTAAGAAATTACAAAATCTTGCATAACATTAGTTACAATACAAAGCACAGACACACAAACTCATAAAAAAGTATAGAGCACTGGTATCTCACACTGACAAACTATATGCACGAAGAGAGTAGTCATTCATCGAAAAGAGTAATCTAATGTGGGACAAAATTGACACATGATGTCTTATGTCACATTAGGAAAAAATCAGAGTTATCCTTTTCTCAGTTTTTTCATCAAAGTTATTGCTTTCTCTTATATGAGCATTTATTGCCTATGTGAGGTGCTCATATCTTTTTAGTAAAAAAATGAAAAAGTGGACTTTTCCTTTTAGTGACAGTGCATTTATAATTATTACACCTTGCCGTATTCTCCTACCCAAGGAGTCCCTTCTATCTTCTATGGGTCTCCTGCAGTGCTCAGACAGCCACTCGCATCCAGCCATCAGGACAGATGTGTGTGTGTGTGTGTGTGTGTGTGTGTGTGTGTGTGCACATGCATGTATATATAAATATCAACATATACATACACAGACATATACATATTTTCACATGCACATATTCAGACTTGTTTCCCTTCATCCATTCCTATTGCTACCCTGCCCCACAGAAAATACCAAACCCCCTTCCCCCCCTCTTTTTTTTTTCCCCCAAAAGAAGGAACAGAGAAGGGGGCCAGCTGAGGATAGTCCCTCAAAGGGCCCAGTCCTCTGTTCCTAACGCTACCTCGCTAACGTGGGAAATGGCGAATAGTATGA
>JAUTXX010530921.1:0-19310 GCA_032273605.1 Panulirus laevicauda | reverse complement strand
TCATAGATTAATAATCGGTAGAGGAAATGCGAAGTGTGTTAGAAGGGATAATTCATATCTGACAGTGACTGATTTGGTAGAAAAGCTGAGAGCTTTTACTATAATGTGATTAGCTTTATCCTAGGTTAATGTGGTGAGTGCTAGTACATTAATGACATCAGTTCTCATACTTAGCCTGATTGGCCTTTCAGTTTGCTGGGGTGTGGTTTGCCTTAATTGGCCCCACCCTCTCCGAGGGCGTGGCAAGTCTGGATTAATCTCACTTTATCTCATAGCTATGTACATAGCTTCAATTATTTGACATAGTTGCAACTCATATATACAAGAGAACAGTCTCCTCGTTGGTCTTGAGAAGGTGAGTGACTTGAGATGTTTGTTCTAATCACCTAAAAGTTTTCTCTCTTCTGCTGATGCTTACCTTAGAATTTTCTCCTCTTCGTTAGAGCCTTATCCCCTTTTTTATACCCTAGTAGGAATACATGAGCGAAGGTTAAGTGAGGGATTTGCTCAAAAAGCAGTCTTTGAGATTGTGAAAAGTAATTTTTAAGGTAGAATCATTACAGTCCATACCTGCTTGGCTCACCTTTCACTCTCCATTGAGGTTTTAAGAATGATGGTATTGATGGCTGAGGTGAGAGGTGGGAGGATGCATGGTATGGTATCATGCACAACATGTATGGGTACACATTTAGCTGTTGATTACAGTAATTTCTGAGTATATTTGACACATTATAATTATTTTTTATGCATTGTGTAATTAATATTTTTTGCTGTGTTTGCTTATCTTTGTCAGATGTGGCTTCATGGGTGAAGAGCAGATTAGAATTTTAGCTCAGTAACATGGGTTCACAAACTCAGAGCTGGCCATTGTAGGTTGCTTGTAATGTCACCATAAGAGATGGGAGTAAATAATGGTGAAGTAAGGTGTCTTAGAGAGGGATATGGTGTCACAGAATGGATTAAGGATGCATGATGGTAGATTGGTAAAGAAAATATATAGGAACAGGGCAGAAGAAAGTTTAGTAAAGGGATGACAGCAAGTATCCTGCAAGAGAGAAATAAGGGAATTTACCTGGGAGAGGACCCAATAAGGTGAAAGGTGGATGGAGCATGCTAGCGAGGTGTGTTTGGTTATTGCTGCCTGGACTTCTCTGATCATTCCTTGAACTCGTAGGGGAATTAGGCATCAGAGTTTAAGTTAAAAAGATATACAGAAAGATATACAGAAAGACGGGTAACCAGTGGTCAAAGTGCTTTCCATGGGTAATTTATTTTTCACCTTTGGTATTTGAAACTTTTTTGTCTTGTGTTCCTTGTTCATTGAAACTGTTTAACCCAAGGGAATTTGAAAAGTTTCGACCCAGTATTTTTAGGTGGGGGCAGGATCCTTTTTGAAACCATGGAAGTATTTCTGTATCCTCCAGGGTTAGGAAACAGCCGCTGGGCATCCATAAGTCAATTTTATGAAGCAGTAGAGATACTTGTCAAATTTTTCATGAAGAAACCTGCTTGCTTTGTTTTCTAGGTTCTCTGAGCAGCTTTGATTTTTTCTTATTGAGTCCGGGAAGGTCATATAATCATCAAATGTATTAGTATTATCCTTTTCTGATATTGCATAATTTTATTTTTCATTGTACTCAGAGAAAAAAATTTGGATAGTATATCTGTAAAAGTATCATGAAATTAATGAATTGGTCTAGATTTTGATATTGAGAAAATCCTTTAAACCTGCTTGTGTTGCTCATTCATTTCCTCAAGCCTTGGGAAATATCCCTTAAACCAACATTTGCTAAGTTTTGTGTTGAAACCTTTCTAGAAGCCTCGTCGCTGTAGCTAGTGTATGGGTGAACAGAATGTGATTGATGTTTTTTTTTTTTCACCACAAATCATTTTTCAGGTGTGAAGAGAATACAAATTCAAGATGCGCTGGTTAAGAGTCTGGCTGCTAGTGATTCTTAGCACTCTGTCTTGGGCCTCACAGGATTGCAAACATAAGACTTCCTGCTCAGGATGTATTCAGACACCAAATTGCATGTGGTGTACAAAGTCAGGGGTATGTAAAGCTCGCAACAGTCTTTTCCACATTATTTCCTATCTGTACTTCCCCATCAGCTCACATTATTCACCTTCCTAAAAATTTTCTTAACCTCCTTGAAGATTGCAGATATTTTCTCACTCCAGCTCTCATTTGTGCCATCTTTAGCTCCTTCCGCTTTACCACCTGCCACTTCATCTTTTACACATCCTGATCACTTGTACTCCTTATTGCAAGTAATGTATGTACTCTTCTCTTTTTTTTAACTGTCAACTCAACTTTTTCATCCCACCACTCTCTACCACTTCTCAGATCCATGTTCCATATACTTTTCAGGCACATGAAAGCACTACGACCCTAGATACCTACCATTCCTTACCCTTTTTCCCTTTGTGTCATCTCCTCTGACTTTTTGTTATTCTTTATTTACTCTCTCCTCATCACTTCTCAAAAAACCTCTTTTCCAGACTCATTCTTTTTTATTGACTAATTGATACTGTAGTCAATTTGTTGTACATTATACAAATTGAAACTTTGTATGGATTCAGAGTCATGTTATAATACACATTCAGTCTCTTACACAAGATAAAAGAAAATGATAATGTGAAAGTGCTCTATCTAAAAGACAACAGATTTGGTTCAGCATCATGATCATACACAATCCAACTTCAGTACTGTTGCAATGAACAACTATCTTTTTGAGTTTACATGATTGTAGAGTTTAATACTTACTGGTACAAATGAATTCTTATGTCTGCATGTTTTTTGTAGTGGTAAACACAATCTTTTTGCCTGAAATCAAAAACACGCAGGTATTATTCATAAGATGGTGATCACTCATAATTCTATAAGTTTAGTTTCAAACATATTCTCCAGAGTTTATTCTTATTTTTTACTCTCAAACATCCATAGTATGATGATATACAAAAACAAAGTGTTGACTCTACAACTGACATACAAAACAGAAAGAACGGTCATATCAACTTTTAGGTTTTTCAAAACATTTTTACGACCCCCTTCCCACTCATATATTCTTTTTCTAAAGCCTCTTTAAAAGTTCACCTGTATCTCCACAAAAAAATGAGCAGACATCCCACCAACTGCCTCTCCCAGTGAGTTCACATACAGTAGTCTCTTTTTAGCACACCAGTCAATTTAGAAATAATCCAGTAATGCCCACATACAATCAACCCCACTCTCCCACATATCTCTACGTATATCTCTGTTTTTAAACAAGTTATTCCCAATCACAAGTCAATTTTTAGCTCTACAGTCCTCAAACTGTTCAATATTTTCATTCACAGTAGGTACCCCATGCCTCCCAAATATATTCTCAACTGCCTCATCTCTCACTCTTGCATTTAAATTCCTCATTTCTGTTTCTCAATCCCTCTCATGAATAATTCTGATGCACTCACTCTACTCATCTCAGAACAATTATCTCTATTCCTCACTTCTCGCAATCTCAGGTGTAAAAGCACAAAGAGTTGCCCACTTCTTTTAATCCACTTTCATTTTCACACATCATTCTGGGTCTCACATTTTTACTTTGTATCACACAATCCCATATATCCTTCAGTATATGTGTTACACTTCTTTGTGCTTGCCTTCACATTAGCTCCAGACTTTAACCCCCCACAGTACATTCCTAAAGTATTCTTCTTTCTCCCTCTTGATCTTTGTTTTACTTAAGCCAGAGCATTCAGGTTATTCTCCCCAAACATATTACTTAACTCTCTTCTCATTTTGGTTACATTCATGCACATCAGTCACCCCAGCCTGAACCTTTGAGGGTGGTGATCACTTCTCACATGGCTCCTTTTGATCCATTTTTAGACCATTGGTGTTGTGTGTATTCACTTTCTAGATTCATTTGTACTTTCGTAATGCCTGTAAGTGCATTTGGTTTGCCAGTGCTTTTTTTCTTTTTTAAGATATATACATAGGTAACCTTTCATTATTGGTTGAAGGTATATGGCTATACCATGTATATATTTTCAGAAAATGTTCTGAATTAGTTCAGCATAATTTTTATCTTACAGAACTTTACTGATGACAATGGAAAGAGGCTTGAAAGATGTATCATGCGAACAGACACATTTGTACCCAAGTGGCGTACCACCTGTGGGGAAGATAATGTTTTTGAACCTCAGAATTACTTTGAGATGATTGTCAATGAAGAGCTGACACAGGCTGGTGTGGTGGCTGGCAGTGGTAGCAGTGGTGGCATTGGAGTTGGTGGCAGTGAGAGTGGGGAGGCTGTGGTCCAGATAAAGCCACAGAGGGTTTCCATGAAGCTGAGAGTCCGTAAGTGTTCTGCCTTTAAGTACCAAATTATAAGTTTTAGTATTTTAACTTATCCAGAATTACTTTGATTTGATTTTATGTATATCAGAGCAATATGGAAGAACTTGTCATGTTAAGAGATATATTTACGGTAAACATCCAGTTTGATATTTACATGTGGCTGGATATTGCAAAAAAATAAGAAAATAAAAAGATAAGGCTCATGATTAATCACATGAGGTAAGGGTTTGTAGTGTGCTGAGTTGCCAGTGTGTGTATGTTACTCTTTTGTTACCATTGTTCATCCTCATCGAAATGATATTAGGAGCATTGTGTGTGTATAATACTGAAATTACATTCTTGATAGTGCTTCTCTTCTTCACTTTCCCAGACTTTTTCTCTCAGAAGCCTTTCATGGCCTCCTCCCATTTTACCATTTGCCTTGACTCTCACCCTGCATTCCACCTCCTCCAGAACACACCACATCTATCCTCCCGTTATCCAAAGCATTCAACAGTCCTTCAGAATTCTTGCTCCATCTCTTCCTCACATCTTTACCTCTTACTTCTTCCCCATCTGCTATTGTCACTGTCACCTCCAACTGTCGTCTTCTGCTTACTTTGTTCACCCTCACCCCTGAAGTTCATCATTACTTTCTAATCCTGTCTCATATCCTATCTTTTTGGGCTCCCATGCTTCTAATTTTGCTTGTTTGATAGGTGACCATACAAATACAGTAATAAGCACTTTTGCTTCTTATGTATATATTAGACATTGTTGTCTTTAGCTTTTTGTCTCGTATAGAGACCATGATTATCCCATGATTTTTTAATTTTTTGTGTGTTTTACAGAGGAGACCAACAGCATGCAGGTAACCTTCAGGCAAGCCGAGGACTATCCAGTAGACTTGTATTACCTCATGGACTTGTCCAAATCTATGGAGGATGATAAGGAATCTCTGTCTAAGCTTGGCACACTGTTGGCTGAAGAGATGCAGAAAATCACAAAAAATTTCAAACTTGGCTTTGGATCATTTGTGGACAAAGTCGTCATGCCTTATGTCAGTACTGTTCCTGAAAAGTAAGTTGAGTTACGAGGGTCTCAATCAAGAAATGCGACATGTAAACTGATGTGTTTATATATTTATTTCATTCATCAACTTTGACATTTTGAAATATTTCAGAGTTTTGGAACTCTGTGTATCTGTGTATTTTCCAAACAAGTTTGACATTCCTTTTTAAATGGTAGATTTTCCACTTCCTCTAAATTCTTGAAATAATTTCTTCTTATTTCTGTCTCCCTTGTCTTTAACTCTCTTCATATTTTGGTTAAGGCCTGTTTGCAATGTGGACTTATGCTTATGACTTGAGCCTTGAGATTTAAAAAAGTAAAGCTTTACCTATGCTTAAGTCTTTGAATCTGGAGTCATAGGTCAAAATTACAAGATTTTTTTCTGGGAAAATGTAACTGAAGAATCAAGTAATGGATAAGTTTAAATTTGTACCAGAGTTTCTATGGATGGAGTTGTACAGCTGAATAAGATTTGTATGTCTCGTTCTAATGTCAAGGTTACCAGGTCATGTGTATTAAGATGCTTTTAAATGTTATATACAGTATATATGATGACATTTGAATGGATATTTACTTAACCTGTGCCATAATTGCTCTAAACAGTTCTACCCCTGAATGATCTTTAGGATAAAGATCTTTAGGAGTTAGAGATCAAGATTGTAAAGTCTCATGAGTGAAAATGTTTTAGAAATTATTGTGTAGCCACTGTTTCATAACAAGGCGAACGGAAGTTAACCAGTCTTGTCAAAGACACTGTGGAGGTTGAGGATGAAACATCAAGGTGACGAGGTGTCATTCAGATAGGGTGCATAAGAGCATATGTATGTGGCGTGCTTTACAAATATATTTCATTGTTTATCATTTGTGATGCTTTGCTATGTAAATGTTTTTAGAGTGAAGTGGATGTCCCATTTTTTCATACTTTGTATTTTTTAGGCATATATTTTGGATGGTTTGATATATTGGCTGATGTTAACTTTTTTAGGCTTGTGGCTCCATGTAAGGGCTGTGAAGCTCCCTATGGTTTCCGGAATGCCTTACCACTCACCGACAACGCTGAAGCTTTTGCTGTAAGTTACTTATAATCAGTATTGAAAGCATGGTGTTTGAAATTTTTTGGCAGATTGTGAGAAGTCTTTAAAGGATTTGAGAGATTTGTCCATCGCGACAATTAGAAAATAATATGAAAAATGTTTTCTGAAATTAAATGAACAAGTAGAAGTCTCAATATTGAACTATAAGTTCATGTTTCACTTTAATCATTTAGACTGGACATGGATTGAGGATGTGTATGAGCAAATTCAGAGGCTTTATTCCCCTTGGTCCACATGTTTTAGAATGTATGGAATTAACATTAGCTGAAAAGAAATAGACTTCGTTAATACACAGATTACATAAAATGTAGACTTGGAGTATCAGATCATTAATACATAACTTATCCACAGAAAGAGGTACAGCAAGCACCTGTCTCTGGTAATTTAGATGCTCCTGAAGGTGGTTTTGACGCTATCATGCAAGCTATCGTGTGTCAGGATCACATCAACTGGCGCCAGGAAGCCCGTAGACTCTTGGTGTTCTCCACCGATGCTGGCTTCCATTATGCTGGTGATGGCAAGGTGATGTCATGTTTTTTCATACCTTTCATCTGATATGATACGACTATTAAGGAACCTCTCAGATTTTTCTTTAACTTTATGCACTGCATTATGAATAAGAGAAAAAAGTTTGCTCTATAATTACCTGTTTGTCTCCTTACCATTCTCCTAAGGTGGGATTCTGGTACTGGGTTTAGGACGGTGTTGACTTCCATTTCATTCGCACTTACACATACAAGCTTTTTTTTGCTGTGACCCTCCTCATTTACCTGGGTTGGACTTCACCAACCATGTATCACACCAACTTTGGAGTGTTTTTGTAATAGACCAATGAAAATTTTTATTTTGATCATAGGCATGTACTGATGAACTTTATTCCAAGGGTTAGGGTAAAATGAATACTACACAGGTGTCTCTTCCATGCAGTAGAAGGCAGTAAAGAGGGGTAGGAAAAGAGAGCTGGGAATCATCTTGAAATGTATATTCACCATCCCCTTTTGCCATCACCACTACCACCACTCCTGTTATCACCTCTTCCACACTTTCTGATACCTCTGCAACCACCCCTTTGCCATCACCACCACCATCATCCTTATGACCACCTCTTCCACCATATCTGCAGCACCTATGTTACCTCTTTTCCCCCATGACTACCTCCTCCTCTTTAACCACCCATATCACCTTCTATTCCACTTCACTCGCCATCCCAGCTCTCAGCCACTACCCGATGTATGGTCATACAAGTTTATATCTCGGTGCATTCGGATGAACACTGCAGCATCCTACGAAAAGTTAATCGTCCTGACCTATGTTTCATGTTTTTGTATTTTGATTTGTTTACATATGGAAACTAATTATGGTTGACACTTTTCATTTCTTCCTTGATCTCTCCTGTGTAATTCCATTAATTTTTTGTCAACATGCCTGATTTTTTTGTTTAAGCTCCTTTGTCCTTTCTTTGCTAATTTCTTTTCTCTTTTATCATTTTCTTCTGTTCATTTAGTTTTATTTCAGTTTCCTCTTTTCTGGTATCACTTGTATTCTCTAGATCTGTATACTAGATGAGCAAGAAAAATAGAGAAAGATAGAAACTGGGGAGCATTAGAATATATAACAAGAAATGCAGGTCATTTTGGAGAATATTCTGGAGAAAGAGAATGTATTCATGACCAACAAATGTTTTAATTTTGGAAGGAAGCAAAGAAATACTATAAAGGCATAGAAAATACTGCTTCTTTGGTTAGCTGGGATCAGTCAGCTCACGTTATAGATTGTGTATAAAGTGTATCCTGTAAAAGGAAAATTGCAGTGACAGATCATTTTTGGATATTGCAAGATGTGGCTAGAAAAGAATGTTATGTTCCAGCAGAGGTTTTTATTATTTATTGACGATATGAAAAAAGAAGGATTTATGGAAATTAAGTTACCAGTTATTATTAATTTTGATAAGATTATGATTGCTTATACTCAGAAAAATGGTTTAATTGCCCTTGTAAAATATCTTTTATACCACATCATAATTTTTTATTTATCTCAGCTGGGCGGTATCGTGAAACCTAATGATGGTGAATGCCATATGGATTTAAAGGGCGAGTATTACACCTATTCTACACTCCAAGATTACCCTTCAGTGTCACAGGTAAGCTTCACACTGGATAACTCTTAGTGCTTACTTTCCCATCCATTGTTGCCAGACTCGGCCATTTATTTTTTCCACGAGGACCGCAGATACCTTGATGATATGAAAGATTGAAACAGTTCCGTAGAGGTTGTTACACATGAATGGCTGAAAGTGGGTGTGGTTGCAAGCCATTAAAGCAAGCAGGTATTCCCTCAGTACTAAGAAAATTCTGAATACTTTTTGAGTAGTACTTAGATAGTAATAAGCAGGTGGAAGTCGGTTGGCAGCCAGTGACCACAAAGTCATATTACCAGAACTCTTCGCCTGGGTATTGGGAGGGTTAGTGATGGCTGCATAGTGAGACAGCACTTTAGTGGATTTCAAGTTGCACATCTCTAACCCAGTTAGCTGTCTTTCTTTTGCCTCATCCACTCGTGGACTACTAGAAAAGCAGTTTCTTCAGTTAGTACTTGAGTTCTTTTATTGAATCAGCTTCTTGTGTTAACATTATTAATGCAAACTTTCCAGGCTTAGGAAGTGCCATCTTTATTTAAGTTAAAACTCATGTAGTATGTTCTTTTTTTTTATTATTTAATTTTGGTGGGGTAGAAGGTAAATGATAATGTACAAGTCCACCTTTTACACTGTTGTTATTTTAACAATTGTTTTGACACTCCACAGCTGTCTTGAAAATTGTTGTGTTATTTTACAGATAAACCAAGTTGCCAAGGAGCACAAAATTAACTTGATTTTTGCGGTGACAGCAGAACAGGCATCTGTGTACCATCGCTTGTCATTGATGGTGGAAGGATCCAGCTATGGAGAACTGACTGCAAATTCTTCAAATGTGGTGGAGCTTGTCAAGGGAGAATATAATGTAAGTTGTTCTGTCCCATGTTTATTCCACACATATGGTAATCATTTGCCAGGTCATTAAGTTTATTTACTTATGCTAAATTCATTTCAGATGTAAATAAGTACTGATTTCTTTAGAAAGTTAAATTACATGCCTTTGACAATTTTGATTCAGTGTCTTGTGGTAAACATGGATTTAAGCAAGCTCTGTGATTTAGCCATAAATCTTATTGTAAATATATTTAGGTAGGTAGGTATGCATGTTTGCAGTACATTTTTTATCCAAAATGTGATTAATTTCACCTCTTTGCCAGTTATAGTTTATGAAAACTTACTTTGACCTCAGCTTACTAGAATTATGGTTACATTGTTACTTCCTTGATATTTTGATGTTTTATTTCTTCGTTGCGCAGAAAATCACCAGTAAAGTTGAACTTAAGGACAATGCCACAGCACCAGTAACAATTCGCTATTTCTCCAAGTGCATGGGGGGTACAGAGAAAGAAACCTCAGTGTGTCAAGGACTACGTGTAGGTGATGAGGTGGAATTCCGTGCAGAAGTTACGGTAAGTTATCATCATATTGTGCTGGTTTCCTTTTTTTCATGAAGAAGTATTTATTATTTGTCTGTAATTGAATAGCATTGTAGAGAAGACTGATTGATGTACTGATGTTGGAAAAAGCTTCTTTTCGTAAGGTCTGTTGAACACTGGAATAAGTTACCATTATATGTAATGAAGGCTAAAACTATTAATACTTTCAAGTCGTTTAGACAAATATTTTATGAATTCAGGTATACTCTCAGAGAAACATCAGAAATAAACTGTTTAAAGGCTAATGTGCAGCAGTGGGGAGTTAATGAAAACTGCTGAGCGGAATTATATTTTCTTTTCAAGTTAACTTTTTTTTACCCAGACAACCCAGTCGTGGGCCAATCAGGCCTCCTGTTGTCTGTCTTTCTCGTGTAAATCCCATGTAAACATAATGGGCTAACATGATGGTGTGGTTAGCCTCCATGCATGAGCCCTTCTGGGCTCAAATCCTAGGAGCAGCATGTGGTCCTCTTCTAACCCAAGTGTTCATCCTCCCCATTTATCGGGACTTTGATAGATGGGTCGCTGTCTCTGGATAGGGTGCTGTTAAATGTGAATACACACATGAACAAAAACATGGTAATTATGTACTAGGTTAAGAGACAGGGCAACATGAGTGTAAAACTTACTCCCCTTATCACACACATAGTAACGATCAGAGCAGTGTCATGAGCATTCCCTTCTACTCTTGCTATTATGATGTACTTTATTGTACTCAGGACATTCACTACCCCTCCTCTTTTCTTCATACCATTTGCAAGGCCTATAGTATCTTGTTTCACGTACCACCCTGTCACAAACAAGCCATATCCACCTCCCAATCATTTACATTCATTAATTCATCAGACTCTCATTTTACTCCTTATTTGCCCAATACCACATCCCCATTTGCTGTCCTCAGTTTTGCCATCATTTATCTTCTTGTCCTCCTTACACATTTTTTCTGAGACATTTTTGTGTACTTCAGTTTATTAGTCCTTTCTCACTCCATTTCTCTTATGCTTTTTTCAGCTGTCACATATTTTTTGACCTCCTGCCACTTTCTGTTGTACTCCTCTCAATCATTTGTACTTGTTTCCTCCAAGCCATATGTATACCGCACATTTCTTTCACGAGTAATTTGATTACTTCTTTCCACTTTTCATCCTTTTTTCATTGCCTTCTCTCTAATGTTCACCCTCTACTTGCCTCACACTTCACTTGCACGTTTAAGTATTGTTTCCCTTAAAACATGCCACTCCTCTACAACAGTCATAGTTTATTCTCACCATGTGCTAGTCTTCTCAGTCTTTCTCTCAGTATCAAATATATGTAAAATATTTTCTGAAGCTTCCCCAGTCCCAGGCCTTGGTATTTCAGCATATCTCCTACACTTCATCCCTTTCAGGCTCTGCCAGCATCTCACACAGAGCCTCCTTGTAACCTCAGCCTTGCTCCCCTCCCCATCATACCAACCAAACACCAAGCTGTGATTTGGATGGTGGATTTATTATTTTCTTTCTTTTTGTTTCAAACTATTCGCCATTTTCCGCTTTAGCAAGGTAGCGTTAAGAACAGAGGACTGGGCCTCTGAGGGAATATCCTCAACTGGCCCCCTTCTCTGTTTCTTCTTTTTGGGAAAAAAAAAAGATTTATGTAAATGTTAGATTATATGCCTGCATTTAGGCATCCCCAAGAAGAAACCAACTGTAATGCTGAGTTTGAAAGCAAAACTTGAAGTCAAGAAATGGCTCAGAGTGGTGAAAGTTGTGTCATGTGGACATGTTTGTAATGTGAATTATTTTGCTAGGAATTAGTTAATTGATGACTATGAATGAATAGAAAATTTAGAAAAATTATTTGGCTTAGTCAGGGTCACCAAAGGCTAAGATGATAAGTGTCATCCTTTGACTCAGGAAATGGAAACAATATCGATGTAGGGTTAAGATCAGAATCAGAAACAGATTCCTTTAAGCGCATGTGTGATCCATGCTAAGCCTATTTATACATTGTTAGTATGATATTGATTAGTACACTTTTTTAGTTGCAGGAATGGATAGAAGTCTGTGGTGGGTGGTGGGGTTTGAGAGTGCATTCCAACCTTGACCCATACAATATTAGGTCTGCTCTGTGCAGATTCACTGTGCACACTTTTCCAGATATTTTTCCCCCATATAAAGTGGGAAAGGTTTACCTTCCATTTTAGGGGTGAAATGGTGTTATGACCCATGCTGTGAGTAAGTACTTTCTCTGATGCTCTTAGGGCTCTACCTTTGGTATAGAAATGGTATTTCATACATTAAAACCTACAATTTTATAAAACAAAAATTTCTGCTTTTATTTATGTAATAGGTTGAAGAGTGCCCTAAGGATAGGAATAAATGGCGGCAGTTGATTAGCATCTATCCTGTTGGTCTGCGTGAGAGCCTAACCATTGACCTGGAAATGGTTTGTGACTGCCCTTGTGAGAGACCAGGAAATGAAGTAAGAACACTCAAATAATTTCTAGAGATTCTGTAACATTTAAGAAGCTCATTCACATATGACTATATTTAATTCTGGAATTGTAGTTTCCAGTGTTTTTCTTTTTTTACATGGGGATATATGAGGAAATATAAAAAAAACTTGTCTGATTCATTCTGATCTTCTTTTAGGGATATATTGTGAAAGCTGAGGAGTGCAGCTTCCATGGCACTTATCAGTGTGGTGTATGTGAATGTGATCCAAATTTCCTTGGCAACAATTGTGAATGTGGTGTCCATACTCAGTGGGGGACAGGAAACTTTGATGACTCGACTTGTCGAGAGACCAATACCTCAGCTATCTGCAGTGGCCGTGGCACTTGCACATGTGGACAGTGCAAATGTAAAGACAGAGAGGAACCTGACGAGGTAAGAAAAACTTCAAATTCCGTGCTTTGTTGTATGATGTGAAAAATATTTCATGTTTGAGATAAGTAGAAAAAGGTTCAAGGACTCTCACTGATAAGTTATGAAGTAAATAGCAAAGTTTGATAAGTTGTTCTCTCTGGGAGAATTTCTGTCATGAAAGTGATGGAAGAGATTAGTAAGTTTCAGGAAGCCTAAGATTATGTAGATATAGCGTATGGGAAAGTTTGTAAGGTGATTTATGTAATCTGTTCTCTAGGTGTTTGCAAAAAGTTGATAGAGGCAGTAGAAAATGGGAGTTTTGAATGGTTCCAGAAGTCAGTACAAATATGGCATTACCTCAGGTTGGTATGTAAAACTTAACACATTCATGAGTTTTCTCATGGAAGCTTAACATTTGGTAGTTGTACTACCCTGTGCATTGTTGAGATAACAACACATGAAATTTGTTACTCAACCTTTGGCTTATAGCAGCTAGTGCAATTTCAGTCATGTATTTCCACTTTGATGCAATATTAGGTGTCCTGAATCTTTTCAAGCTCTTATGATGGATTTGAAATAATTCACACTTGTAAAATGCTATTTTGTTTGTGGTGGGGTGGCGAAGGGAATGGATGAAGGCAGCATGTATGGATATGTACATGTATATATATGTATATTCCTATGAGTCCACGGGGAAGATGAAACACGATAAGTTCCCAAATGCATTTTCGTGTAATAATCACATCATCAGGGGAGACACGAGAGAAATATGAGTCAGTTGATATACATCGAAGAGACGAAGCTAGGACGCCAATCGGTAAACATATGTATATGTGTGTGTGTGGGCTTTTATGTATATACATGTATATGTGGGTGGGTTGGGCCATTCCTCATCAGTTTCCTTGCACTACCTCGCTAATGTGGGAGACAGCGGTTAAGTATAATGAAAATATAAATAGATAAAAATGAAAATTTTTATGAAGGAACATTTTGTTCCAGAAAAAGTTGCTGGGATTGATAAAGTCCAATTTTCATTGCAGGTTGTAGATGGCAAGTTTTGTGAGTGTACAAACTTCCTGTGTAATCGTTACAATAGCTCCCTTTGCTCTGGACCAGACCAAGGTACTTGCGTATGTAATAAATGTGTATGCAAGGAAGGGTGGACAGGAGAAGCCTGCAATTGTGAGACTAGTGTAACAAATTGTGCCGACCCAGGTGAGAATACAACACGATTATTAATGTGAACATTAAGCTGGTCTTTTTTTCTTATACCCAAGTTTATCATGCAATTGCTGTTTCTACAGCAAGATGATTTATGGTGAATAATCCATATATGTGAAAAATGCTGAATAATCCATACATTAGTGAAAAATCATGTAACCATTATCATACTTCTAGCTTGTGTAAGGAGCTGGATAAGTGTTTTTCAGCAGTTTTTCAAATTTATCCTTCTCAGACACTGGAGAAATTTGCTCGAATGAAGGAGTGTGTGAGTGCAACCGATGCAAGTGTCGTGAAACTGTTGATGGTCGTTACTCTGGCAAATTGTGTGAAGACTGCCCTGTAAGTACATAATCTTATTTAAATGTTTTCTTGCTCAGGTGGCTAAAAGTATGTCCATGGACTTTTATTTGTTCATTAGTTCAGTTTCTTAAGATGTGTTAGTCTATTCAGCTGGAAATCTAAGAAAGCTGTGCATTTAGGTATTCTCATTAAAGTTAAGGAAAGAGAAAGTAAGATTAACACCCTTTCATTTTTGCCATCTGAAAGTAGTCTTGTAAATTTTCTCCTGTTTTGTATGTTCTAGTTACCATGGGAACAGTGCGTGTTTCAGGTTAAATGTGAGCTGTGAATGTTTGAATGTGCGGATTTTTTTGTGATTAAAAACTTAGGTATAGAAGATGATATCTCTCTCATCTTCAGTTCAGGGAGAACAGTTTCATTTATTTTGGCACTCCCAATAATTTAGTTCCTTAACCTTGTTTAAATGGGTTGTGAAAGGTCTTTGAATACTTTTTAAATTTGCAGTTTTGCCTGTCTTATTAGGTTATACTAGGACACAGCAATATTGTGTTCATTTGAGTATGATCATTGCTTTTTTTTTCTCTTGTTTTGAAAGTCAGCAGGATCCATCCCACCATTTGGAGGATGTTTTGCTGTATTCACTGAAGGGTACATTGTTTGACATGATTACACCAAGGTCTTTGACATTGTTCCATTGGTAAATGACAATGTCTCTGTCCGTCCAGTATTGAAAAGCACATTGTTTGTGGTGGCCCAGTAGAAGACTTTGTCTCTTTGTAGCCTTTCAACATCCTGTACTGACATGTTTTCTTACTTACTGAAGGATCATATCCAAGAGATGATGTGAAATTGACTATATTTGTATCAGTGTGAAGTACAAGAATTAGGAGTGAAGGGGATGCAGGTACAGTTCCTTGGGGCTGAGTTTTTTTATGTGGAGGCATAGGTAATGGTATACTTTACAACTGTGCCATAATCTGTTAGTCAAAAATTTGAATTTCCATCTCCCAGTTTTCTTGGCTATTCCCATCTCACACATTTTATGTGCCATAACACCCTGTTCACATCCATCAGATTACTGTGAAGTCTTTGTAAATCAGATTACCATTTTGTGTGTTCTGAAAGCATAAACAGTCACATCATAGTGGTCAGGCAACTGAGAGAAGCAAGATTTTCCCACCTTGGAACCATGCTCTGGGTTGTTCTCAAAGATTTTAATAATGTGAATTAAATGACAAACTATGTAACGAACATGATGAAAATGCACTCATATAGACATTGGGATGTCAGATTTTATGATCATAACAGTTGATTAACTCTGAGAAGACTCAGCTCCAGAACCAGATGAGATCCCAGCTATTGTCCTCAGGAAAACAAAATTAACCACAGCAAAACCAGTTGTGTTTTTGATGAGGCATATGTTACACCAGTACACAAAAGAGGATCAAAGCCAGCAACTAAGTAGTATAGGCTAGTTCTCTTGATTTTCATGTTGTAAAAATCTTTTGGAAAGCAATAGAAAGACAATGAAATGTCTGATCGAGAACAAATACATAAATGAAGGCAAACATGGATTTTTTCTTTGGAAAATATAGTGCAAACGCAATTGTTCTTCATTTCAATGACATATATGAAAGCTTAGTGCAAGGAAAGAGAATGAATAGTATCTTGATTTTGCACAGGCACCTGAAAAAGTAAACAATAGAATTGTACTCAAGAAACTTGTGAAACAAAGCATTAAGGGTAAGATTGGAAGATGGATTAAGGAGTTTATAACTAACATAAGGTTAGTAGTTGTGCCATAAAGATATACAAGGAATGGTGGTAGCCTTAAATCTCCGTTTGACAACAAAAGCAGATAATGACAGAAAAGTAAAAGAAACCATGTTAAGGAGCTTTGTTGATGACACCAGAATAAGAAAAGTAATTGGAACAGGAGTGTATCAGAAGGAGATTAAAAGACTTGGATACAGACTATGAGAGAAAATCATCTGTATTATGACTTTTATTTTTTTAACTGTAGAAAATGTGTATGTGGGTGGGTTGGGCCATTCTTTCATCTGTTTCCTTGCGCTACCTTGCTAATGCGGGAGACAGTGCCTAAGTATAGTAGACATATAATTTTTTTTACATTACAGTTATCTTGTGTTTCTAACCATGCATGTGAAATGCAGTTTCTTGTAAGTTTAGTCATTCCTGTGTTGGAAATGTGCAGATGCAGCTTGCAAGGTGATTGATGTATCATTCTTTATGACAGTTTTGCCCTGGGGACATAGACCTTGGTATATTAACTAAAATGTATAATTTTTTTTTTTAAGAACATTGAATCTGTGATTTATACTTGATACTACATTTAAATCAATGATTATGATACACAGAACTGTGATGTAATTGCAATATGATATTCATTGGTATGTATATATATATTGTGCAGCATACATATCTGGGATAAAACAGGTACAGAATTTATGCAAGTTACAGTTTTTCTGTACTAGCTGTGTAGTTTATGCACATTGCATACCACTTTCCTTACAGATTTAAGAAGTTCACTGAACCTATATTGCTGCAATACACATTAAAAGAAATAATTTTCTGAGGTCTTTTTAAGTACAGTAGGGTCACATATTATCATGAGAGAGGAACTGGCAAGGGGCACATTAATATGAAGTGTTAATGTGTGCTTTGTGTAAATAGGGAGTTAGGAACTAGAAGCCGCTATAAGTAGAAAATCAGTAACTGTACTAAGCTGTAAAAATGACCCAGTTTTTGTAGTTGGGATCATATTAACCTATTTACTGCCAGTGTTAACTCAAATTTTGGATGCCATTTTACAGTTAGGGGTGTGATTAAACAAATTTGCAATACACATTAACTCATTAACTCAAATTTGGTGATATATTGCAGTGAGGTTGTGCTCTCTGCAACCTGCATTTACTCATATAATGGGTGTCTTTTCCAGTTAGGACCTAATTAGTGCATTTCTTCTCCACATTTGTGGTAAGTTTAGGAATTATTTAGGGTACCAAGTTTACAAGAAATTTTTGATATAAACAGTGTTAATGTGAGACTCAGCTGTACTTGAAATATTTGGCAACTCCGTTCTGTTTTTGCTTAGTAAACACTAATATGTCTAGAGAACAAGAACATTCACAATTTGCCTGATTGCAATAAGTGTTCAAGATTAAGTAAACAGGAATTGATGAATTACTTTGGCCCTATTATTTGCCGGAACTTTTTTTTTGACGGGATATTATATGCTTTTAGTGTAAAGTATGACTTATTGGTTTAGACAGACAGACTTTCAAAATGTATTGAAATAGATAGTCACACCCACAGAAAATGTATTTACTTATTTGACCATGTGATATACAAGCCTTTACAATGTACACAGTTTTTTGTAATCAATTTACACAAAAAAATAATTGCATAATTCACTGAAAAAGTGGTTCAGAATATATTTAGTCATTAATTCTTGTGTAAAGTGTATTTGCTTGTTTGATGAGTCCTCCTTGATGTTTTTGTAATTGTAATCCCTCTAGTACTTAGTTATTTGTTTTACATATGCACATAAGTTGGAGAAAATTGAAAATATTACTCTTTAGCTAAAGTATGCCTTCATTATGTGTTCAGTGTCATCCTGTTTTTGGATATTGCCCAATTATGAATGTATTACTATTCCCTTTTATCCAAGTGGCATAGATGGAACAGTAGGGATTTTATGTAGTAGCATGTGATTTTTTTTCCTGTGATGTGCCTTTTAAAAGTAACTATCAGATGGAAATTGCCAAGCTGCACATGTAAGATATGTATGAATTTTTCCTTAAATTAGTGATATTAATCCTTTCTTCCTATGCTTGTGTATGTGTCTGCTGTTTCTTTCATCATCATAGTTGTTATAGACACCATATATTACCCATCCTTAATTACAAATGAATAAGTGCTTGCATTTTGTATTAGTATGTTGTCTTGACTTAGTTTCAAACTGTGTGTGTGTATCCCCACCTCAGACATGCAGGGGCAAGTGCATACCATTCAAGGCTTGTGTACAGTGCCAAGTGTTTGAGACTGGTGAGTTCTCCCCAGAGGAATGTATCGCCAACTGCACACTCTTCAATGCAACAACTGTACCCGTTGCTGGTGAGTTGTTCTTGTTGAATTAATTTTTTCTTTTATATGTGATGTATATTTCCAGCAAAGGATTGAGTTATTACCCTAAACTGATGTTTAGATTTATTAGCCATGGCCTGTGCTGTATGTACATCATGGATAACTTAATTTCTTTGTTCTTGTCTAAAGACAGTCATAAGTCTAATTGCCGAGTCTTGAAAGACTTGTAGATGTAGTCTTTAGACAGGATGATGTCATCTCAGTGTTAAAGTAACATTGATGGCATAACTGTATTTTCTTGTAGATGTGTGGCATAGACTTAAAGTGTCAGGACTTTAAGGACTGTGAATAGTGTCGTGTTTATGAGATGGAGCCCTTGTCAGAGAAACCAGGCTTGTGTAGTCTATGTCCTCTTCTCTTTAGCAGCATCAATGGTGAAGTCTTTGCCAACTACACTATTAATGTCACTGACTGAGTTGAAGGTACATGGATGTGTAGACTGTGGATTTTTAGCACGAAAGCATCCATTTTCTTACAGTGCATTTGAGTGATGAAAATTCAGAAAAAATTCTTCAAACTATGTTACAGAAATGAAGGGCATGTTTTTATGTATGGAAAAAGACATATCATAAGTCTAGCATTCCCTATATTGAAAAAAAATTTCTATTCTTATTATACTTTGTCGCTGTCTCCCGCATTAGCGAGGTAGCGCAAGGAAACAGACGAAAGAAAGGCCCAACCCACCCACATACACATGTATATACATACACGTCC
>JAUTXX010530910.1:0-11011 GCA_032273605.1 Panulirus laevicauda | reverse complement strand
AGGGGAGAAAGATAGTGGGGGACGAACAGAAGGCGAGGGATGGATGACAGGGGGTAGACGAGGATGGATAACGTACAGGTATGAAAAGGTCGAATGATGTAAAGGGGAAACAAAGAGAGGAGAGTGAGGGCAATTTGTGGGGCTGATGACGAAGAGGGGAGACAGACGGTTCGATGAAGAGGTGATACGGTGATGAAAGATACACGGGGGAGACACACGCTTGGACATGAGGGAGGGAAGTGAAAGGAATACTTTCCCTCAGGTAGATTCTGGAGGCTCGTATCTGTACGTACAACAGTGGAATCAACCAGCACCGCTGCTCCTTTGATGAGTCGGGCTATCTGAAGCCACGACCCGCAGGCCTATGAACACATTACAGCCCGGTCGATCAGGCACAATTTGCTGGTAAATGTCGGGTGAGTTTTCTAATTCCTCCACTTAGAGTTTTCTCATTCTTCCGCCTACTACTATATAGTACGTGTAGGATGGAGAAGAGACAACAGACAAGAGGAGTAAAAAGGAGACAAAGGAAAGACTGCGTCAAGAGAACACAGAGGGGGAGAAGAGGACGTAGAGGAATAAAAAAACATGGACAACACGGTTTGTAAGCAAAGGGGTTGTACAAAATAGAATAACGGAAAGGCAAGGACCATGGATGAAGGGGGAGCCACAAGTGCAGACTTAACCTGGAAGGACTGCGTGCAGGACACGCAGTTCCACCGACAGAGAGCAGCCATACAGTCAGAAGGCAGGGAAGAGGAAAGGCAAGTGTGTTTTGCAAACCCCTGACGTATTCAGTGGCTCCACAGCTACATCCTACACACAAGGCGCACTAAAGGAATACCACCCGTAGCAATTCTACGTAACACTGCCCGACTCGCGAGAGAAAATCCTCCTCCAACAATTCCGAGCTAGAAAACAGACGACGATCAGAAAAAATCTAATGAAAAACTGGTAAATATTCAAATGCGACACGCTACCTGCAGGAGTTACATCAAAACCATACACACACACAAAAATGTATAAGCACATTCATACTGTACGGACAATCTCTCTCTCTCTCTCTCTCTCTCTCTCTCTCTCTCTCTCTCTCTCTCTCTCTCTCTCAAACCCCGCTGTCTGAGGGCCCAAATCTCCGTTCCCGAGGTTCAGGTCTTAAGACGTAATGCGAACAGGGTTCTGGGGGATCC
The DNA here is from genome assembly GCA_032273605.1 of Panulirus laevicauda. Taxonomy (NCBI): domain Eukaryota; kingdom Metazoa; phylum Arthropoda; class Malacostraca; order Decapoda; family Palinuridae; genus Panulirus; species Panulirus laevicauda. The sequence goes on along the minus strand of JAUTXX010530910.1, from coordinate 9,821 downwards.
CGGAAGGTTAATGAATATATTAATTTGCATTTTAATGGCGCCAGCACCGAGAGATCGTTTACCGGAAATACATATATATATTCATGTTTATGTGTGCGGCACTATGAATGACAAGTGGAACGGGAGAAACTAGAGCCACGGCGAGAATAGTGGAGCGGGATCAATCTTGCAGCAGCGGCAGCGTGCAACACCCAGCAGCGAGTCCACACCACAGTGTGATGAGGCCAACCCGACCAGAGGTGCAGGAGCGCAGTCGAAGGAGCAAATCGCTCGCCCCGACTCGAGCAACTGACACCTTTGAGACCTACATCACCACCCGGTGCCCCGCTCTGTATGCATCCAACAATGACTTCCAGGCTCTCTGTCTTCGTCTGCCAACAATATGAAATAAGAAAAATTCCCATCATTCAAAACTCAGACCAAATCTTACATTTCTTGCTGGGAAAAAAAGTGGACGTTAAGATACATCTTACTTTACGTATGCGTTACATAATCCTCACGCCTTCCATCACCGTGGCGAACAAAAGGAAAGTGGAACAGTATTCCAAGAGGAGGAGCCGGAGAGGGTACGGGGAATAGGGCGGGGCGAGGGATCGATGAGCGGTGACGGAGGCCTGGCTGGGCCGGGTCTATAGAGGATCTAATGACAGGAGCAGCCAGCCCGGGACGGAGGCCTCCCTTATTACTGTCTCCTGCCACACGCTCCCTCACTCCTGCCTCACCCCTTCCTCCTCCCGCTGAACCGAACGCCAAAGGGATCAGATGATATATTACATGGACTAGGCGACCAACTAAACGGGGCAAAGGGTGGAGCGGCAGGCAACCCAGACACGAGGAGGAGCCACCACCACTGAACCAAATGCTGCTGCGACAGACACAGCCCGAGAGTGAACAACCAGTGGTAGAAGTGGTGGAAGCCAGTGAACCAAATGAGGCAGCCAACACACCGAACCGATGAAGCAAGTGCGATCACCAGCGAAGCAAGAGCGAAGACTGACAAATAGAGACAGCCGATGAAGGAAGTCAGCCATTACACTGAGGGGATCAGCCGACACCTGAGGGGGAAGAAAACCCACTGAACCAAGCAGGTCAATTGATAAACCAAGTGGGGGAACTGCTGATGGGATTGACGCCACCGAGGCATTAAGTAGGGCAGTTCAGGGGGACAGTAGGGGTCATTGACACACCAGGAAAAGGAACAAAGTAGGGCAGTCTAGGGATGGAGTGGGTCATCGACACACAGGAACAGGAACAAAGTGAGGCAGTCCAGGGAGCGAATGGGCCAGGATCACGCCGGGAACAGAGCCAATGCAATAACTAAGGCAGTCCTCCGAGGGAGTAGAGCTATGGGCACCCCAGGAACAAAGTAGGGCAGTCCAAGGGAGCAAATGGGCCACAGACACGCCAGGAACAGGAACCAAGTAGGACGGTCCTGGGAACGAGCGAGGCCACGAACATGCCAGGAACAGGAACCAACGCACTAAGCAAGCAGTTTCCGGCTGTCCACAGACACACGAAGTGCAGCAGCCAATGAATAAATTAGGGTAAACTCTCCCTCCCAACACATCCCTCATGCTGTCGATCATATCGCCCCAGGAAGGCACCAAAACTCTTCCCAATCAGCCAACACAACCCATGATGACCTTAGAACATTACATCCACTCGACTAACAGTACCGAACGTGCAAACATAGCTCACTCAGGACACACATGCCCACCTCTGCACAGCACTACCATCACTCGCAACACTACCCCTCACTCTGCCAACACGAGATTCATACTCGACAAAACCCTGCTCTTTCTACGTTATCATCACACCTTGTCAACAATCCCGTTACTACCAACACTTTCATCATCATACCAACATAACGTTCACTTCGTCTCGCACATTCCCCACCCTCTCTCTTCTCTCCCAGCAATACCGTCCCTCCGTCGACACCACCCTGAAACTGCCAACACTGCCACCAAGAGGGGGAAATCTCCCTCTGGAACATCCGCCACACAGCGCCAGAGCCAAACGCTCCGCCACACATTCAAATATTCACAACATTCCGGGAGAAACTTCGTAATTGGCAACGTCTGACCATTATCAAGCCCAAACTTTTTTCATCAAATGTCAGTTTAAATCAATATGGTGGTTTCTATATTCAAATAAGGTTAATTAACACGTAAAAACTGGTGACCCTGAATGATTTAATGAACCAATTTGGAATAATCTATAATACCCTACCACAGCTGTAAGGGCCTCAAGAGTAACCACGTGGAGGTTTCCACTTTGAGGGAGGGCAAAGCAAATGTGAGGTGTGGCCAATGTAATGCCAGGCGACTGATTTTGAGGACTACGACCACTTCTACGTCCGCCTACAAGCTAAGGCTAAGCATGGTCGGCGGGAGAGACCAGCAACATTGTGAGGGTGGTTGAGGGAACAGGTAACCAACCTCCCAACATCGCTACACATTACCTCACACACACACAAACTCACACGATAGCCGACATGCAGGCCAGCCTCACTAATATGCAATAAGGCTGAGGTTGGACCAGATTCCAATATCGATTTACTGTCTTTTGAAATTATTACGTCCTGAAGGGCAGACTCTGATATGTAGTTACACACAAACTAACAAATGAGATCAAAGTCAACATTAATTCTTTTTAAATTAACGTGGGGTTGATTACGTTTTTTTTTTTTACAAGAATCCGCTATTACTAGACAAGAGAGAGAGAGAGAGAGAGAGAGAGAGAGAGAGAGAGAGAGAGAGAGAACCGGAAACCTGAAATGTGTGACCAACTCTTCCATCTTCTGTGAGAATACAGTCCTGAAGGAACTCAGTAATTTCCTACACAGTTATAGCCGAGATACGCCACGTAGGATACCCTCGCACCACCGTCACTTCCTCCAGGCAAGCATCTGACACATCAAAGGACACAGACAGTACCGAGTACTTGGTGAAGTCTCTCGGGATCTTCTACCCCCTCCTACCAGCCCTGGCTGTGCCTAGGCTGCTCTCGAAGGTACTCAACTTCCTGTAAGAATGTGCAAGTTCCATAGGAGGATAAAGTGAATAGTAACATGGGATTGTGTGGTATGGTATGGTATGGATCAATGATCACTGTTGTACACTGTAAAGCAATGTATGTAGACAGACGACAGTCGTAAGCGGTAATAGGTGCGTGCGGTGTGGCACGTGTGTGCATATATATATGGGTACAGATACGATCAACACAAACTGTGTCCAGGTTATCCACAAACATGTCAGATGCGACGTGTAGTTTTGCTCATGCATCCATATATAAATAACGAAGCATTCAGGTATGAATGATTAAAATCAGTGACTTGTTTCTACCACTAATAAACGATAAAATAAGGCTTAAAATCATTCAAGAAATTTAGTCACAGGTTATAAAGAAAAGACAAGGATATGAATAAGCTCAAGCCCGACATCAAACAACGTAAAAAAACACACAAAGAATAATCATAAAAAAAAAGCAGCTGCAGGAGGTATTAAATTCCCCACTACAGACCAAAAAATGGACCTCCAGCAAGACCCATGCCCCGGCAAAGTCAATTATTTCATGGCAAAGAAACCCTTAGAGGCCATAAAAGAACCTTTATCCTCCAAGTCCAGTAAAAATGGTTGCAGGAAGAATGGTAATTCGAGAGGCAGAGAGATGAGAAGCACGTAAGCAGTGCACCTTTACTCACGCGCAAGCCACTCCTCTAGACCCTTTTAATACACACGGTTGATCTAAGCCAACGTCTTTTTCACACTTTATGCTTCCAGTAGCATCTCATTATCGTCCCCTGCCAATCGGGAGCGAGGCAAGAGAGGTACCGCTTGCACCTTCGCCTTCCTGAGAGCAGTGGGTGCTCCACTCCTACCTCCACTCTATATGCTCCTCTATCATCATTCACGCAAGAAACACTTGGTAATTTACTCCCAATGATCCAACTTCCATTTGATCCCCTCCTCTGCATTAATTATCATACCAAGATCTGCTCTGCTGTAATCATAACTACATGATGGCCAACCGTAACGTTGTAAGCTACTAATTTCCTCTAACATTACAGCGCCCATACCTACTACACTCTAATCAACAATCTATCAAGGACTTCCACAGTGTTATCACTCGTCAATCTAGATCGACTCCACTGTTCTGTATCATCTTTTCAACACTCACTCCACTATCACTGGTACTCCACCGTCCCGCTCCTCACCACTACTGTAAGTTCTCCATTATGTTCTGATCACTGTTATGATAATTCCTTCACGATGCAGCGCTAAGCACTAAGCCAATACAAAGGCTTGTGTCATGCCACAATAAACCCGGGAACAAGTCACCAAAATGCCTAGACATAAGCCGCCGCAGAACCCAGCAACAATCCATCACATCCACTTCTTCCTCCTATATCAACCCTGACCCAGGGATATTCATCAACCCTCCAAACACCTCAGTCCATTAGATGCAATAAGCTTATGATATACCACGGCAGTAGTTTGCCCAAGACATAAACCACTGCAATGCTTCTACACCTTCAAGATTACTTAATCACTATAATGATATCCAGTTTCACTGGATATCCCCTTACGCTGAACGTAAGCGTTGTGACTACAGTAGTATAATATATAGTAGTATAGGATATAGTATATAGTAGTATGTTATGACTATACTAAACCTTCCTGTTTACTCCCACACCTCGCAACAAAGCTTGCTCGAGCCACAGTGCGCCATATGGCCATGTCCTCATAGACCACAAATACGTTGAAAGGTTTGATGCTCTCAGAGCCATCTTGAACATCTGGAGACGACAACCAGTTCTTTTCCGATCTGCGGTGACGTTATCGGCCTTGACGACCCTGGCAGTCGATAGGACTAAAGCCGACCAACCGGCCCATTACGAGAACCTAAAACTCCGATGAGATGCTAAAAAAGACCTGAGACCCGCAGCATTACACCGTTACCCTCGCGTTTATGACTGAAGGAACACATCGGTGTGGGGCTAACATCGACGCTGTCTGCATCAGGCAGTGCGATCCCGTCACAGCCACAGTTTGTCTAGGTTACAGGCATGTCCAGCAAGCAGAATCCTATACCCCGAGTGTTACACACACACACACACACACACACACACGAACATTACACTGCAGAGCGCCCTAAAATGACTGGTGTCAGGCCCTAGGACCGGAGTCATCAAGAACTTCTCGTGATCACTTCGGCGACGCTGATGCTTTTGCGAGCATTGCCCCACTGTACCCAGTGGCTGCTATGTAAATACCATTGTCTCTCTGTGTGCTTATCTCGCCCTTTGAGCTTGGAACTCAATCAAGGGATGTTCATTTTGTATATCAAACATTTTGCATGTGAATATACTCTGGCCCCATTTCATATCATTTACAACACCGGTATCAATTATTCCCCTTTCCTAACAGGTTAACGAGCCCGCTCGGACACGACATGTCACCCTCCTGAGTTGATATATCGTGCACTGGTGTACGTTTCCTGCTTGCTTGCACCTACTCCCTGCTTATGAGACTTTTTAGCTTCCAGTGCGACTCTTCTGCCGGCTTATACTTCACACACGTAAAACCTTACAATCTAATCCAAGAAATCCTTACTAGAGCCGCAAGGGAGAATTCCCCCGGGCGTCCAGCTATCAACACTTACCATCATGTTGTATAAACACATTTGCAGATAATCTCTCTCCACTGAAGTTAGCAATTAAAAAAAAAAGGTGCAACATTTAGTAAGGTATCTCAATCACCGTTCAAAACCCAGAAAACCATTTTCAATGCTGTGGATATTCCGTGCATTTTTCCACTGCCAGTAAAGCATGTATCCCCACTGTAAAAGTTAGGTACACGTTACTGTCTGAAGCTCATGGCAATTAAAATGATCAGGAGCGTCTGAATGTTATTAGCCATTCAGGAAGGCCACATTCCCAAAATGAGTAAGGTGAAATTCTTCCTCCCTCAACCACCACCGTTATTTCAACTATCACCCGCCCTTTCACTCCGGTCTCCTCCCCCGGGCACCTGAAAATTTAATGGTCTTCTGTAGATTAGTTTCCCCCCTCCCTTGTGACTCACCTCTCCCGCTTCATGTTTCACGGAGCGGTGCTGGCAGTCCTGGGTCGGTCGTCCTACCCACCCACCCACCCCACCTCGAGGGTGGTTCACGTGGCGCCCCAGTTTGGTTGATGATGCCCCCGTGGTGGTTGATCCTGTCTCCTCCCGAGAGAGAGAGAGAGAGAGAGAGAGAGAGAGAGAGAGAGAGAGAGAGATGGTAAATCCTGCCCCCAGTGTAGTTCTCGCTAAAGCTGGTATCGCTGATGCTGCTGCCCCTCCTGACGGCTGATATTGCCCTCCGGGGGGGTGCCCCCAATCATTAGTGCGGCACAAGCCCTTCCCCGTGTGACATGCCCCCACCCCCTCCCGAAGATGCCCACGGGATGGATAACGTAGCCCCCAGGGTGGTTCATGTTACCCCCAGGCCGGTTCATACTACTCCCCGCGGTGGCTGATGCTGCCTGCCCCCAGGGAGAGTTGCTGCCCAGCGTGTGCGCTGCACGGCGTGGGTGACACTACTACCTGATGTAAGTCTTCGAGGCTCATTTTACCCCAACGCCTCGCTCTGCGTACAAGCTGCACTCAAGCTCCTCCGATCATCTGAACTGTTTAAGGCTGCTAACACAATGCAAGCTTTCGTTCCCTCCAATAACCTGGCTGGTCAGGTATACTAAGAGCTGTTCATGGGAAAGAAAACTACTTTTCACTCTTAAACAAAGCCATGGTTTCAAGGGGAACTAAATCAAACGTGTTGCTCCCACAAGCAGAAGTCATGTAACCGAAAGTACCATCTTGCTAAACAAGAAATGAATGTAAGTATTTCAACGGTAACCGCCCAGTCAGGTCACGTCACAGACACCAAGTTGAGACCTGTAGGGGTCAGTAACCTGAGCACTGGCTCGGTGGGGAAGGCTTTGAATCCCGGAACACCGGAATGAGGGGACGAACCAGCAGTGCTTGAGGGTAAAACATATATACGAGACTCAGACGATTGTTTTATTCCGTTGGGTCAAGTTAAAAAAGGAGGTTATTATCCCACCATGCAAAGTCTTTCTTGCTGAATACATGGATTAAATAAAGTCACCAGTTGCATGCCGTGATGCTAGGTTTACATGGGTTCGAGTCCCAGCTGGAAAGAGTCACTGACACCAATTACCGATCTCACAAACTGTTCACCTTGGCTCTGACAACAAGAGCAGTAACTTCCTCCATCGCTGGTAAACAATGATTTATGCCACGAGAACATGAGTGATAACATGAGTGAAAGTGAAAGGTGTACACCCATGATGTATCAGAGGAACGCAAGTGTCGTTCCTGACACCTGAAAGCGTTTCATGAATCAGGACCATGTATCATACTGATGAAAGTCATAGGTTCCTGCGGTGACGCCTTCGTCAAGTCTCCGGTCCTTCACGCTTCTAACGCTCCGCCACATGAGACTATACATGCGTCTACACACTGAAGACCTACCACGGGTGGGGTTCTTCCACCAGCAATCAGTAACTTTTAAGCAGGCAAGACAATTCATGCGACCGTGCCCTCACACTGTCACCATCAGAACCTCTGGTTCACATAGAACTCAGGATGTGAAGCAGTACAAAATACGAGTACTTCATGTATTCTCCGAACTCCTATGTTCTGTCCATGTTAAGGGGGTAGGTAGAGGGAGGCTGTCCGTCGCGGGGCGTGCCCAGCAGGTCATATGCTGGACCTGGATCACAGTGAGCACACAGCACAATTTTTAACGTGCTCCATCCCGGCGATTTCGCCGGCTTTGTAGGAGCACGTCACAACGCTGCAATATTCTCTCTCTCTCTCTCTCTCTCTCTCTCTCTCTCATACGGTACATTGGGGCTGGATGTCTCACTCCAGGCACCTATGCATGTACACGAAATGGCAGACAACGATGGAAAATCGAACAGGAAAAAAAAACTCCTTTGTATATCGTAGTAAATGAGCAATACAATCAAGTAATACAATCTGCGGGCCGAACATTATCGAAGGGTAACTCGGTGTTTTGTGGCTGTCTGTTGCAATGCCAGAAACATACTAATTTCGCAAACTTTGGCGAGGGGAAAAAAATGGGGGGGAAACATATTTTCAGCTACGAATAAAAAAAAAAAATTGTGTAAAACTCCATCATGCAATTATGCAGAGGCAGGGAAAAAAATATATCCTCTAAACCAGTTTCCACGTCATCCCTAGCGTTAGGATACTCCACGTTACCATTTCCATATCTACAGATACACTTCCCTCACTTATATCCGACTGAGCTCGCATAGACGGAGGGGAAAACTACACCTAGATTCATTTATCCAAGCGCATCGCTCAGATGGTCTGGACTGCCCTAACGAACCGTGAGGCGGCAGCGCCAAACCGCGCCACCACAGCAGGACTGCACCAGTGCACACCTCCACTGCGCCACACACCTCACCGCACGGGCGTCGGGTTGGGGGAGGGGGGAGGGGTGGGGCGGCACCACCGCTCACTCCGGCCCCGAGGTATCGTGATGAGGGAAGGAAGGAGACGAAATTCGCATTAATAAACACTTTCACCCAGGCGATATACTCAGAACACGTGTCCCCTCCACTAAGAATCATCATGCACACTTCGTGGTAATGACTGGTGTTCGCCCAGTCTTCGTGGTAATGACTGGTGTTCGTCCAGTCTTCGTGGTAAGGACTGGTGTTCTATGACTAAAAGCTGGTGGCAGAGTCACAGGAACTAATCGCTTATGACAATGGGGAAGATGATGATAACCCTATCTCCATGCTGGTGCTGGCTTGGGGATTGTCTTTTCCCCTCCCCCCCCCCCAGATCAGCAATATAATTAATATAATTCTGAATATCAGTCATATATAATTACTATCATAATTCTGAATATCGTAATCATTTATAATGATGTGCAAATGATATTCATTCTCCACAGTCACGCACATGCTAAACCAATAAACCACTATGATCCAGGGTATAAACTTCATATAAACCAACAAAAGTATGAGAATATCCTGCTTATATACATCGCTATAACCAGGAATACATCCTGTTAATAAACCACCTTAACCAGGCACATACACTGCATATAAACCTGGGGAACATCCTCCACATAAACCAACATAAACCGGGACACATCCTGCATATAAACCATCATAACCAAGATCACATCTGCATAAACAACCAGAAGCTGGGACATAAACCAACAGAAACAGGGGCACCCCCAGCATAGGAACAGCCATGATCAGGGGCAAATCCTGCATATATATACACAGTGGTACATCTCGCCTGTCCACGGCAGTCCATAAGGCCAGGTGATGACTGGGAGGGTAGGTACATATGTGTACACACACACACACCAGCACCTGGCACTCCACAGCCTCTGGGGTCACGTGTTGAAAGAACACGGTACAATCCTGTTTACGGACCCGTCCGTGAAAAAAAAAGTGTTAATCATTTCCCCGTCAGCAGCAGATTACTAGTTCCAATATGAAAAAAATATATAAATAAAATGACGGCAATTCATACAGGCGGTGTGAGAGTGATGGGAGGGAAGAGAGAACGAAAAATGACAGATTTTATACAAAGGATCAATGGGCAGATGATAGGAGGCAGGAGGTAAATGGCTGAAGAGGGAGATGAGGGAGGCAGTTGGAAGGAGGCAGAGGTAAGGGAACTCTGTGTGTGTGTGTGTGTGTGTGTGTGTGTCAGAGAGAGAGAGAGAGAGAGAGAGAGAGAGAGAGAGAGAGAGAGAGAGAGAGA
>JAUTXX010530888.1:0-11011 GCA_032273605.1 Panulirus laevicauda | reverse complement strand
CAGTTTCGGAGACGTTCCGAACATCTCGGGTACTGAAGCAATTATCCTCCTACGTTCACTTTTCCCTCCATCATTCGTTGTCTGTTTCCTTTTTCCGTGTTTCCCGATGCCTCGGAGCGGTGAACACAGCATAGGAAAACCATGATTGGTTGGTAACTTCGCCGGTTGTTTAAAGCTTTGAGCCTATTAACCTCCCGGGGTCGTTAAGGCTGTCGACGTCAGCTCGTAACTACCGACCGTAAACACTCGAACAACATCTTTAAATATGGAAGATGATTTTTCCGGCCGGACTCACCTTTCCTGCGTATATTGTCTTTGGAAAAAAATTAAGGTAACTTGAAGGAAATATAACAAGAGTGAAGGTCATAAACAGTGTTAGATATAGGTTTGCATTCTGTTAAGAACTTGCTCTATGGATGTGTCTTGCATATAAACGAAGGAAAGGCCGAATTCGCTCACATCCATTGTCTAGCCGGCATGTGGAATGCACCGAAACCACAGCTCCCTATCGACACCCAGGCCCCACATACCTTTCCATGGTTTACCCCGGACGTTTCAAATGCTCTGGTTCATCCCACTGATAACACGTCACCTAAACACATGATAATGTCCTCTGTTATTTATCAGCTTGTAAATGATGGTTAAGGACAGACATACGTAAGAAATATTACATATATCGGATGATCGAAATATTACATATGATATCGGATGATCGAAATATTACATATAATATCGGGTGATCGTAATATTACATATGATATCGGGTGATCGTAAAATTGCATATAATATCGGATGATCGTAAAATTACATATAATATCGGGTGATCGTAATATTACATATAATATCGGGTGATCGTAATATTACATATAATATCGGATGATCGTAATATTACATAGAATATCGGGTGATGTGAGGGTATTCCCTCAAAGGCCCAGTCCTCTGTTTTTAACGCTACCTCGCTATCGCGGGAAATGGTGAATAGTAAGAAAGAAAGAAAAGATATTTATTTGGATCTTCTAACCTTCTGTCTTTCTGGTAGAAAATCTTTGACTTTCCTCTCCTGATGCTATCCTCCCAACTAAAGCCAAACCTTGAGATGCACAGACTAGAGGTATATGTACATTTTTTTTTTTCATACTCGATTGTTGTTTCCCATGTTAGCACTTGGAAACAGACGAAGGAAGACACATCTGCTCACGGATGCATGTATATACATATACTTGCATACGCATACATATGTACATATACAGTAAATCCTCGATTTGATGGACTACTGTGGGAAAGGGGTAGCTGTTAAAAGTCCGTTAAATTGAGGGTTTGCTGTACATATTTATACACATACATATGCATAAATACACACATACATATTTATACTTGTTCACTGTCATCCATTCCTGACACCACCCCACACTATAGGAACAATACAAATACATGAAAGGGGGAAAAAAGATACATATACATTCTCCTCTTCCCTCCTCACCTGATCACCATCCCCTGTGTCAGTGAGGTAGCGTCATGAAACAGATGAAGATAAGTCACATCCATGCATGAGCTGTCATGTGCAGTGCATTGACACCACAGCTCCCTATCCACATCCAGGCCCCAGAGATCTTTCCATGGTTTACCCCAGATGTTTCACATGCCCTGGTTCAGTCCTTTGATAGCACGTTGACCCCAGTATCCCACCTTGTTCCAATTCACTCTGTTCCATGCACGCCTCTCACCCACCTGTATGTTCAAGCCTCAATTGCTTATAATCTTTTTCACTCCTTCCAACACTCCACCTCCAATTTGGTCTCCCTTTTCTCCTTGTTTTCTCATTGTTCCCTCTTCCTCTGACACACATATCCTCTTTGTCAACCTTTCCTCACTCATTTTCTCCATTTATCCAAACCATTTCAACACATCCTTTTCTGCTTTCTCAGCTACACTCTTTTAATTACCACACACCTCTTTTACCCTTTCATTACTTACCCAATCAAACATTCTCACACCACATATTGTCCTCATACATTTCATTTGCAAGACATCCACCCTCCTCTGCACAACCCCTGTCAAAAGCACATGCCTTGCAACCATATAATATTGTGACTTGTTTATTAAAACATGCCCATTTCTGCCCTTCCAGATAATGTTTTCTCTTTCCACACATTCTTCAATGCTCCCAGAACCTTCGCCCACACCCTCATCCAATGACACTTCCGCTTCCATGGTTCCATTCACTGCCATGTCCTCTCCTAGATATTGAAAAAAACCTCATTTCCTCCAGTTACTCTCTACTCAGACTTACATGCAAACTAACTTTCTCTCAACCCTACTAAACCTAATAACCTTGCATTCAATAACATTCATTCTCAACTTTCTCTTTTCACACACACTTCCAAACTCACCCACCAACTTCTGCAGTTTCTCCTTCAAACCAGCCACTAGTGCTGTATCGTCAGCAAATGACAACTGGCTTATTTCCCAGGCCCTCTCATCCCCCTCAGACTGCATACTTGCCCCTTGCTCCAAGAACCTTGCATCTACCTACTTTGCTATTCCGTCCATAAACAAATTAAACAACCTTGGTGACATCACACACCCCTGCAGCAAACCAACCTTTACTTGGAACCATTCACTCTCCTCTCTTCTTACTCGTACATATGATAAAAACTTCTCTAATTCTAGCAGTTTACATTCCAACTTGCCACCTTCCAGAGAGCATCTGTTAGCCCTATCATTTGCCTTCTCAAGATCCATAAATCCCACTTACAAATCCATCTGTTTTTCTAAATATTTGTCACGCATTCTTTAAAGCAAACACCTGATCCACACATCCTCTACCACTTCTGAAACCATGCTGCACCTCCCCAATTAGATGCTCTGTACATGCCTGCACCCTCTCACTCAATACCCTACTAAACAACATATGTATAATCAGCAAACTTTTGCCTCTGTAGTTTAAACATTAATCTTAATCCCCCTTGCCTTTATACAGTGGCACTATACATGCATTCAGCCAATCCTTAACGACTTCACCATGATCCATACATATATTGAATATTGTTACCAGCCAGTTAACAACACAGTCATCCACCTTTCTTAATAAATTCAACTGTTATACCATCCACTCCAGCCGCCTTACTGCATTTCATCTTCCACAAGGCTTTCACCTCCTCTTCTCTTTTTACCAAACCACACTCCATGACTCTCTCACTTTGCATACCACCCCAACAAAAACACCCTACTTCTGCCTCTTTATCATCAAACTTGTTTAACAAAGCTTCAAAATATTTACTCCATTTCTGCCTCACTTCATCACTTCCTGTGATCACTTGCCCTTTTTACCCCTTTCACTGATATTTCCATTTGTTCTCTTTGTCTTTTGCACATTATTTATCTCCTTCCAAAACATATTTTTATTCTCCATAAAGTTTAATGAACTCTGACCCCAACTCTCATTTCCTGTCTTTTCAAACTCTCCACCTTCCTCTTGACCTCCTACCTCTTTCTTTTATACATATCCCAATCATCTGCACTCCTTCCCTGCAAGTACCACCCAAACGCATTTGTTTTCTCTTTTACTTGTAATTTTGCTTCTTCATCCCACTACTTACCACCCTTTTTAATCTACCACTTCGCACCTTTCACATGGCCCTTGCATCTCTTGCACATGCCATCACTGCTTCCATGAATACCTCCCAATCCTCACCTACTCCTGCTGGTTCATTTACTCTCACCTTTATCCATTCTACACTCAGTCTCTGCAGTCTCTTGGGGATGAGAGGGCCTAGGAATTTAGACAGTTGTTGTTTGCTAATAATACAGCACTAGTGGCTGATTTGAGTGAGAAACTGCAGAAGTTGGTGACTGAGTGGAAAAGTGTGTGAAAGGAGAAAGTTCAGTGTAAATGTGAATATGAGCAAGGTTCAGAAGGGTTGAGGGACAAGTTAGTCAGGTTATGAGTTTGAATGGAGAAAATCTGGAGGAAGTGAAGTGTTTTAGATATCTGGGAGTGGACTTAGAAGCAAATGAAACCATGGAAGCTAAAGTGAGTCATAGGGTAGGAGAGGGGGCAAAGGTTCTGGGAGTGATGAAGAACGAAGACCTGTACAAAACATCAGATTGGGGAGGAGCAGATGAAGAAAAGGCCTCGTTCATTCACATCCATTCTCTAGCCATCATGTGCAACTACAGCCTCCTATCCACAACGAGTTATCGCATACCTTTCCATAGTTTCTTCCACTTGCCTCATAATCCCTGGTTTAGTTCCTTGACAGCATGTTAACTCCCTGAATACCACTTTGCTCCCATTCACTCTATCCCATGTACCCCTTTCAGCCTCCTGCATGTTCATATCTATCTACATGTATTTCTGATGCCCATTTCTCCTGGGAACTCCCATCAAGAGGGTAGCTATAGCAAAAGAGTCTCCATTCCCCTGTCCTTACATGCCTCCCATGCATATACCATTTCATGTATTCTTCCATCATTTCCCTCCCTCCAGTACCCTTCCACTCTTTTTCTCCATGTCACAGGTGGTGTTCCTCTCACACTGACCCCTGTAATCATAATTTTATGCACTCTTCATGTAAACTCTCTATCTTACATTCTTTCAATGTGCCCATACCACTTGAAAGCATACCACTTGAAAGTATTGCCCTTCACTCACTACTATTCCACAGTTCATTCGGTTTGCATTCCTTGCCATGCCATATCTCTCGTACACCATCTCTTTCTTCTTTCCATCTGGTCAAACCACATGCTCCTCTCAAGTAGCTAATTTTCATAGCCAGGATTCCTTGACCTCTATGACCCATTCCATGTCCATGTTTCAACAGCATAAGTCAGGGTCAGGAGGACTATGCTGTTCCTTCATACTCTCTTCACTTCCATACTTATATCTTAACCTTACATGATTCTGTTAAGGGGTCCAGTGACTCTGCTACCTTGTACTGCTGTCTCCTTTATCACTCTTTTTTATATATTTTATGAAGCTTACTCAAGATAATGGACAATTACTTAAATTCTCATTTCTTTCACCTCTTTCAGTCTTTCTCCCCCCATATCTGTAACACAGTTTAGTGCACTTTCTTCTTTCACTCTATTGGGCTTTGCAAAATCTATAATTATACACTGTTTCCTTTCAAACACCATTACTTATCTTTTACTCACATTTAACCCCATTATAAACATGCTTACAACTGTCTGCAACTCCTCTTCACTTTTGCAAACAGCACAGTATCATCCTCAGAGAGTATTGTCACTAGCCACCATACCTAACAACCACTCTTCCACTCTGCACTCCCTTTCTCTGGTTTTGCTTTCATCTCCTTTATCACACATTACACAGCCCTGCTGCATACCCACATATTTACTGCAACTTTTGCTCAACTTTCATCCACTCCTGTCTAAAAACCAGAACCTTTCCTTTTTGGAAGTATGCATTGGTACATCCCATCCCTAAGAAGGGTAACCGTTCTATCCCATAGAACAATCGCCCTGTTGCTTTAACATCTACCATTTCCAAAGCCTTTGAATCCCTGTTCACCTCCCATATCCTTTGACATCGTGAATCTCACTGTCTTCTCTCTGATCACCAGTATGGTCTCCACATGGTGAGATCCACTGGTGATATTCTTTCATATCTTACTAATGTCTGGCCATCATCCCTGAAAGATTTTGGGAAATCCTGTGTAGTTGCCCTTGATAAAGTAATCCAAAGCTTTTGACAAGATTTGGCATCGGAGTTTCATCCTTAAGCTTCCTTCTTTTGGCTTCTCTCCCTCACTCTGCTCCCTCATATCTAGCCTCCTCTGAGGACAATCTGTCTCCTTTGTTTTGAATGGATCAGCCCCTTCCTGTTTCTCCATCAACAGCAGTGTCCCTTAAGATTCTGTCTTGTCCCCTACACTTTTTCTTTTTAACAATGATTTCCTCTCTTCCACACATAACCAAATGCACTCGTATGCAGATGACTCAACAATGCATTCCTCCACATCCATCAGGCCTGCTCCTTTTCTCATTCGATCTGCATATCTGATGACTCAATATCCTCAGTAAACTCAGACTTAAACAGGATATCTCAATGAGGTAGATGAAATCTGGTTAAGTTTCATGCTTCCAAGACCCAGCGTCTACCCAGCTCTATATCAAAAGTTTCTCATAATTAATGTGGGACTCTGGCAACAGGTTAGGGATAGTGTCAACTCCCAAGCCCCTCTTTCACGCAGAATTCAGAGGACTATTTCCTGCTAGATAATGATTATATTGAGGTCCTCTTTCACTTTGTCCCATGCTGATTACTTTACATTAGGTCATGTTGAATTTCATTAATCATGTATCAGATTAGCTTTGGAATTTGTTTGGGTCACCTCTTTAGTTCATGCAACCTTACTCGCTTTTCACTTTCCTCATGACCTTTACATTGTCTGCAAACACATTCAGGGGGGAGGCCATATCTTCAAGAATATATAATTGTCTAACAGAAGCCTGTACCACTTGGCTTATCAGCTTGACCCATTTGGAGAAGGCTACTCATATAAGCATCCTTTGTTCCCATCCACTGAGGTAATTTTCCTGTCTGGTGATTCAGCTTCTTTATTGATAAGCCTTAATCAGTTGGTTTCTGGGATTCCAGATACAAACAGTTCACCCAACCTTCCCTTTTGTATAAGACCGAGCTCACTCTCTTGTAGATATCTTAAGATATTTGTTACAAATAGCCTCTTTTCCCTAAAACGGTGCTCTCCTATGTGCTCTGGAGAGTCATTTATATACTCTCTAAGTATCATTTTCCAGAACCTTACAGACCATACTTGTTTGTAAGATGTGTAGTTCAGTGCCTGTTCCCAGGTTCCTTTCTTATAGATTTGTATGATGTTTGCCATTTTCCATTTCCTTGGTGCTTTGCCTCTCTCCAGTCACATTTTAAACAGTATTTAAAGAGGTTTATCTAGCACATACAGTGAAATTTCACTAGAAACATGAGTCTTGTACGTGTCAAGACCTTTTAGTATTCTGTCTTTTCTTGATATCTGTTTTTGACTTCCATTGACATATCTTGATAGGGAAACGCTCTGCTGCTGCTGATCAAAGAGTGCTGCTCTTAACTTGAATGTGATCTTAGTCTTACTGATCTCTTCAGTTGAAGAAAGAATGTTACATTTCCGTATTGTTAGCATTGGAACCATTTGAGTTTATGCAAAAGCCAGCTGGCTTTGTTTTTTCACATATACAGCATCTATTTTTAGACGTTATAGTATTACAGTCAGGGTAGTCATCACTAGAGGTTTGGTAAGAGGCATAAAGCTTATAATCAGTACCTACTCATCACAGGTAAAAGTAGGGGACAGTGATGTTCAGTTTTTTCACAGCACATTGGGATAAACTCTCCATTGGTTTTAATTGGTTACCGAGTATAAGGGGTAGGTTTGCTGAAGTTATGTCTTGATGAGCTTAATCAGTATGGTGGCATTTTTTCATTAGCTTCACTTGTTAACAGGTGTTTTGTAGTTGTAAATCTTAGTGATATCATCATAGCTAATTGTACAGAGCACTTTTCTGTGTGATGTATCCTCATCTTGTTGTAAGCCTTAGAATGTTAAAACCTGGAATCAGAAATTTTTTCTGCAATGATTATAAAAAAATCAAAAAGTCACTAATTATGCTGTATACTTTTATCAAATGCAGATAGAGATAAGAGGTGTAGGATTTAAATTTTTTGTCTTGTTTTATTGTACTATGAATGTCTATTCCTTCACATAAAGCGAGATAGGTTAACAAAATTGATTATATTAAAAGATGATAAGAAATTAAATTAGAAAATTCAACCGAAAAATGCCATTGACTTGCTGTTTACTAAAGTTATTTTCATCCAATCATGCTTTCCATGGATATGGTGAATCGTGACTCAGGTGCTGGCATATGTAAGTAATAATATGTTTTCTATGATCATTCTATTTTCTTATCTTTTGGAACTTTTTTCTCCCCTATCCCCTGGGGATAGGGGAGAAAGAATACTTCTCAAGTATTCCTTGGGTGTCATAGAAGGCGACTAAAAGGGAAGGGAGTGGGGAGCTGGAAATCTTCCCCTCCTGTTTTTAATTTTCCATAAGAAGGAACAGAGAAGGGGGCCAAGTAAGGATATTTCCTCTAAGGCTGAGTCTTCTGTTCTTAATGCTACCTTGCTGATGCGGGAAATGGCGAATATGTATGAAAAAAAAATGAGACAAAAAGTATTGAAACAGCAGGAGGTCAACAGAATGGTACGGAATCTGGGAAAGAGGGCAAATGAGAGATGTAGTGAGAGAGTATTTGTAAACTTTAGGGAGAATAGGAAAAATGTTTTCAAAGAAGTTGAATAGTGTAAAGAAAACAAAATTTGAGCAGCTGATTTTGCAAAGAAGTGAATAATTTGAGGAGAACAAGAAAGAAAATTAGAGCAACTGTGTTTGGCAAGAAATTAATAGTATAAAGCGAACAAGAAAGCAAACTAGAGCATCAGGAAAGAGAGAGATTGTTTAAGTATTTTGATGGGCTGGTGAATGTGTTAGATGATAGTGAGGCAGATGTGGTGTTTGGGATTAGTTTGATTGCTTTTAAAATGAGTCCTGCTGAATGATGAAGTATGGAGATGGGAGGTAATGAAGACCTCTAACTGGTTAGTCAGGTTGTTCATCATTTGCATGGCCTAGATGAGGTGCTTGAAGATTATCAGAATGCATGTATATTGCTTAGTATAAAAGAAAGGGCAACTGAAGTGAATGTTTGAATTGAAAAGGTATAAAATTGTTTGATTTTTATCAAGGGTGTAAAGCATATGTATGGGTGCGAAGAGAAGAGAGTTCCAATTAAAGGTTGGTCAGTGGCAGGGTAGGTGATGTCACCATTGTTTTTAATTTGTTTGTGGATGGGGTAATGTGGGAGGTAAATATAAGAGTCTTGGAAAAAGGGACAAATATGCAGTCTGTGGACGATGAGAGGGCTTGGGAAGTGAGTCATTGTTGTTTGCTGATGAGACAGCACTGTTGGCAGATTCAAGTGAGAAACTGTAAAAGTTGGTGATTGAGTTTGGAAGGATATGTGAAAGGAAGTTGAGAGTAAATATGAATAACAGCAAGGTTATTCGGTTTAGCAGAGTTGAGGGACAGGTTAGTTTGGGTGCAAGTTTGAATGGAGAAAAATTGGATTGAAGTGAACTGTTTTACATACCTTAGAGTGGACAAGGCACTGAATGAAACCACGGAAGCGAAAGTGAGTCATAGGGTGGGCGAGGGGTGTAGGTTTTAGGAGCATAGAAGAATCTGCACAAAGATAGATCATTGTTTGGATAGGTAAAAGTGGATATTTTTGAAGGTATAGTAGTCCAACATTATTAAATGGATGTGAGGTATGGGCTGTAGATAAGACTGTGCAGAGCAGGGTGGATGTTTGGAAATGGGAGCTATGGTTTTGGTGCATTACACAAGACAGGTAGAGAATGGATTTAGGTGGATATAGCCTTGCTAATGTGGGAGACAGTAGTCAAATATGAAGAAAGAAGTTTGTTTAGTATACCTGGTAAGGTGTTCGAGAGTGATGATTTGAGAGATAGAGGATGTGTGGATCGAGATTATGTTCTGAAGAATTTGTGTGAGAAATTCTCAAAGAGGGTGAATTGTATGTGGCATTTTGGATCTGGAGAAAGTATGTGATAAGGTTGACTGGGAAGCCTTGTGGAAGGTGCTACAAATATATGGAGTAAATAGAAATTTTCTAAATGCAGTGAGCAGTGTTTTTACCTGATGAGTAAGGCATGTGTATAAGTAGAAAGGGGAAGGGAGGGTGGCTCTTGGTGAAAATGGTTCTGTATCAAGGGTGTGTGAAATCACTTTGGTTATTTAATCTTTTTATGGGCAAGATGGTGAGGGAGGTGAATGTAAGGGTCTTAGAGTGAGCAGCAGGTGTGTATACTGGCAGCGTGGGGCATGGGAGATGAATCAGTTGCTTATTACAAAATGTATGAAAGGAGAAAGTTAAGAGTGAATAATAACTAAAGAAAGGTAATAATGTGCAGCAGGTGGATGATACAGGAGGGTTTGAAAGTGAGTCTGAATGTAGGCATCTGTGACTGGTCATGGCAGGGATGGAAATATGGGGGTGAGGTAAGTCAGAGTGGAAGAGAGGACTAAGAGCCTGAGTACATCTAGTGTGAATGTGTTGGAGGTGAAATGCTTGAGGATGTTATTTGGTTTGAGGAGAGTTGATCATGTAAGGTTTGACAGTGTCACATATAGGTGTATTAGTAAGTGCAGTCTGATTGAGACTTGACCAAGGAATGTTGAATTAGTTTGGACATTTGGATAAGATGAGCAAAAAGAAACGGGGAGAAAGGGAGTTAAGGGAGACCAAGAAGGAAATGAAGTTTGAGAGTCATTAGTATACTGGGTAATGAAAATTCAGGAGTTTTAGAAGCATATATAGGATAAAATGCTTTGGATTGATATGGTATATGGTGGATAATGTGGTGTCAGTTGGTCGAACTAGGGCATATGAAATATTTTAGGTAAACCATGTTGGCTGTGGATGGTTGGCTACTAGTTTCATTATACATGATAGCAACAAAGAAGATGTATGCTAATAAGGTAAGCAATGATAACAAAACTGCAAACCACTCACAATATTGCACTCAGAACAGTCTTTGGCTGCCTAGCAACCACAAATACTTAACCACTACATAATGAAACAAAGTCTGCCAATACAGTGCCACCTCTACATGCTGAACACTCAATTCTATGCAGCAGCATTAGATCCCTCACACCATGACCACTCCATAACTAACACCAACCCCAAATTAGAAATAACAAGCTTACCTCTGCCTCACACTTCAGCAACTTCTACTCAAAGATCTCCCACCCCCAACAAATATAACACCAAAAGAGGAAGAAGAAAAGAAAAAATGCCTTGAAATATCCTGCAGAACTAAAGAACTGCCTTTCCTACTCAGTCTTAAACTCCACCCTACCAGAAGCAACACTCTTCAGAAAAC
>JAUTXX010530878.1:0-11011 GCA_032273605.1 Panulirus laevicauda | reverse complement strand
GTCACAGCTGGTGTCAACTTCGACAGGTGGTGGCTACAGCTACAGATGATTGCAATGGCCACAACTGAGGGGATTAAGTAAAGTTGGTGGTAACGATCATAGTTGATGGGAGAAGTAATAACTGATTGTACTGGCCGAATGTGATGTTAGCGGTCACAGGTAATGAACTGGCCAAAGTTTTTGTAGTTGTTAAAGGTGACGGTAGTACCCTCAGCATATGAAAGTCACTACCAGTGGGATTGGCTACTGCTGATGATGATAACCACAGTTGTTGTTAGTAATCACACAAAACATCAGTGGCTACAGCAGATGTCATATTTGACGAAAGCTGGCAATAATTTGCCAAGGCCAGCTTTAGTGATCATTGCTAGTTGTGCTTAACCAAGCCTTGGAGAGTGGCCACAAATGGGAGATGCTCGAGCTGTGGTGGCGGCCACAACTGGTAGAGATGATCATAATTGGTGGCAATGGCGACCATAACTTAAAGCCGTTAACCTAGCTTGTGATAATGGTCAGAGTTTGAGGTACTGATGAAAACAATTGGTAATACTGGCTACACCCAGGTATTGGTAACAGGTGGTGATTTTTATAAACAGTGGTTGTAACTACAGTTGGTGATAGTGCTGGAGATGACAGGATCAGCTGCAGCTGATAGGATATCCACAGTTGATTACAAAGGCATTCATGGCATGTGTCACTACGGATGACGGAAGCCATCCAACTGGTTGCGGTAGGACTCGCAGCTGAAAGAGCCATGGTGGAGTTCATTGAAGCAGATGTTGAAAACAATCACAGGATCGTCAATACTGTCTTGAAACATAGGGAAGGAGGAAGGAATGTTTGGTTTTCATCTGCTGAGGCATAGCTGTCATATGTTGGTGGATGGGTCGATTACCAGCGTGTCTCCTCCATCATTGCAGGTTCCTGCTCCTGGCATGTGTCTGGCATCGTTCAGGACTAGGTTAGTGAACCTGCTGATATTTATAGATTTCACGAAGCCAAGGTCATTAAGCATTCTGACAGCGCTACTTTGCTTTCACTATGAAGACCTTATGTCTCCTGATATCTCTAAAATCTACATTAGAAGTCACTGAAGCTTCCAGAACCTCTTTACCAAATAACCATGTCTTGCGCTATCTCTAGCGTACGCTTCATGTGGCATTAGACTTTACGTTAACTTATTTTCTACCTCGCAAGGCTACTAAACTTGTTGATAGCTTGTTTCTCCAACAAAATATTTTGCCATCAAAAGCTTAATGCCATAACCAATTTGTTCACTATCTGATTACTAGTCTGTGCACCTCTTGTTAGAACCTTACTAATCTGTACATCTGTTGTTAGAACCATAATACTCTCTACACCTGCTGCTGTCAGAACCTTACTAGTCTCTACACCTCTTGCTGTTACGACCTTATTGGTCTCTATACTATATTGTGTTAGAACCTGACTAGGTTGTCCACCTCGTGTGTTAAGAGCCTTACCAGTATGTACACCTCCTGATGTCAGAACCTTATTAGTCTGTATACTTGCTATCACAACCTTACTAGTCTGTATGCCACTTACTGACAGAACCTCACTTGTCTATAAGCCTCCTTCTGTAGGAATCCGTTGCAGAATATCTTTAAGATCACTAACATTGATCCTTCCGGTGGTAACGAGTGAAGAAAAAGTATTATTTTTGATGCTGCTTCTTTTCATGTTGAAGATATTACGTCTAGAAAGTCTTGAGTTAACCATCAAGACAAACGACATTTATCCTGGCTCAGACGACACTTGACGGTAAAGAAATTCCCAGAACTAACCTTTTTATATTTTCAGTTTGATGCTTCAAGCAAGAATCCTAGTTTTCTTCGTGGAATTGTGCTCTCTTGTTGCGACAATTTTATATTTTCTTAATATGCTTATTTTCACGACAACATGACCTATGTTAACCCTGATCACAGGTATAAGGGTCTGTGGCTATGAATTATCTCAACAGTTCACTGAGTGGAAACAGGTTTCTCCATGTCTAAGAAAAAAAGTTGAGTTTCTCTAACTCTAACCATTTTGACATCAGTATTTCTGGCGGCAGTTTTCTCTTTTTTTTATACGACTGAGCTTATTCGAGCGACTATGCGATATCAATGTACTTCATTCGTTATTTCATTGGGACCATAAAGTATATTGGATTGAAACTTATACCAGTGTATCCAGGGATTAGATTTCTAAATCATTTCCATTTAAACTCGTTTTTGGTGTTCGTACTTTACGGCTCATTTTCGGAAACATTGTTGCTATTGTTCCAGGCCAGTGCTACTTGCATGACTCACAGATCTGTTTTCCCATAGTTTACTACGCCTATTTCTTGCTTGTATCAGTATTATCTCTGTACCTCAGGAGAAGAACACAGCATCACACAGGAACGTATTTAAACAGTAGTTTTACATCAGAAGCCATTTTCTTTCGATTTCTTTTCGATCCATTTTCGTGCTCCTAGACATTAAACAATGTATTAGAGGTTTTCTTATAGGATAGCATTAAATCTCTCTCTCTCTCTCTCTCTCTCTCTCTCTCTCTCTCTCTCTCTCTCTCTCTCTCTCTCTCTCTCTCTGTCTCTCTCTCTCTCTCTCTCTCTCTCTCCAGCTCTCAAGATTCTCTCTCTCTCAAGCTCTCTCTCTCAAGCTTTGTGTGCTAGCCCTACCTTTTAGCAAAATTTCACAAGTACTTTATCTTTCTCACTCTCTATCAACGCCCTCTACAGGATCGTTCCCTGGCGAGCTAGCGCGTGATTCGCTAGCTAAGAATCATGCACAGACCTACCAGAAAGAGAGACTCAGATTAATGTAACAGTATTTTACGTTTAAGACTTGTAAGATCTCTTCGACGTA
The DNA here is from genome assembly GCA_032273605.1 of Panulirus laevicauda. Taxonomy (NCBI): domain Eukaryota; kingdom Metazoa; phylum Arthropoda; class Malacostraca; order Decapoda; family Palinuridae; genus Panulirus; species Panulirus laevicauda. The sequence continues at coordinate 8,144 of JAUTXX010530878.1, read as the reverse complement.
ACGCCTATCCATACACCAGTTCCACTAACATCACACCCGGTGTTTCCGTGCAGTGGTAGCCATCACTGGAAAAGTTGCAGAGCCAGTGATGTGTGTGCCGTTGACTGTTGACCATCAGTGCTTATGGTAAGAGAGGTAGACAGTGGCTGTTGACCAAGCGTTCCTTCTCAATCCCTTATAGCCTTGCACCGGAGTTCGTAGTGCGTGGGTTGGAGGCTGGCATGGGCGTCACCCTCAAAGTGCGCGCCACCAACAACCGTGGACAGAGCGCCTCCGTCACCCTCGAGGCAGACATCATGAAGGTGGCAGAGAAACGCATGGGTGAGTAACCTGTCTTTCTGTGTGGTGCCCCATAGGTTAGGCGGTGAGTATGGTGCCCCATAGGTTAGGCGGTGAGTATGGTGCCCAAGCGGTTATACGGTAAAGATAGTGACCTATCTGTTTGACGGTTAGTGTGATACCCCATTAGTCAGACCGTGAATGTGTTATACCATTGATTAAACGGAGAGTATAATGCTCCACGTGTTTAGACGAATGTTTTTCCTCAGTGATTAGACGGTTAGTGTGTTAACCGCAGTAGGAAGATGGAAAGTGCTCCAACTGGGTACAAGGTGAAATGTGGGGCCCTACCGTATAGGAGACTGACGTGCCCTCTAACTGAAGGTTAGGTTACGCTTCCAGCGAGGATGTAGTGCCTTCACTGTTGATACTGACTACAGTTCCTCCAGCAGGTGTGGAACAACTGTGAATATGATACACATGTTCTTTAAAAAGTGATAACTCGGTGCGCTTTTGTTCCATGAAGTTCACAGTTCAAAACACTTTTCAAGTTAGCTTGTTTTTCGTAATCAGTCTGTGTTTGTGTAACATTTGTGTTGAACCATTTTTGTTTGACTGATTTATTACCACTTATTTTTATCCTGTCTGAAGTTTGTTCCGAGACACTCCCCAGAATGCCAGCTGGATAATTTCTGGCACATTAATCAAAGTTTCCTTGGAATATCATTGAAAAAGTTCCTCTAGTACGTCCGTTGAAAAGGTTTCCGACTGTAACTTGCAGTACTTTAGCAGAAGACAACCTCAGTGTGACTAATCCTACTCTCATGAATGTCAAATTATTATTATTGATCTGCCTAACGTTCTCACATCTCCCTGCCACAGGCCCTCCTGAAGAGGTCTTCGTTCCTCCCGTCGTGGGTGCCGTTGTGGGCGGTGTTGGCGCGGTGCTCCTATTGGTGGTGGCAGGGCTGGTCCTTACGCACTACGCCCACCGAGCCCGCCCGCAGAACCACACTCCGAAGACTGAGTCCCCGCCCACACTCACTAATGTATACGTGGGTGACGGTAGCGGTGACGAAACGCGCACCCTGACCAAGACTGGCAACCCGGATGTTGTCAGGGGCACAGGTGAGGACCAAGTATTGTGAGGTCAGGAGTGTGGGTGTAGTCGGATGTAGACAAACAGTTACCACACGTATCCAGTCTGGAAACTTTGGACTTAGCGATGCCTCACAAGGAGCTGAAGTACAAACCAGAGCTTGTTCGTGGTCGATCGCTCTTTTTTGTAATGCCTTTTGCCAGAAACCCTGTCGGTCATATCTGGAAAGTTTTCATTTTTCATAAGAAATGCTTAGACAAGCCAGCGTCTCCAAGTCTTTTAAAAAAGTCATCTTGAGTGAGAAGTGTCTCTGAATAAGTTTCCGTTGCCTCGTGAGAGTGACGTTGCAGCAGTGGACAATCCTTCCTTATCTTTGTTCATTGTATTCGTGACCATTTCCCCCATGATAACACTGGCTATGCTTGTTCACTAAATGCTCTCCGCATGATTTCGTACCTGACTGCGCCCCTAGTAACTCTGAGACCGTTGCTCCTGTTTGTTACAATTCTCTCATATTTCCAATCTGTCCCCATTCCCCAACACTCACTGTGTAGCGCCTGCCTGGCCCCCAACTCTGTGTTCAACCATCCTGCAGCTTCAAATCCCCACTTCTAGTGTGTCTCGGCGTACCCGCAACTTCAGTCTGACCCCCAGCAACTTATTCAACGATTTTGTAGACCTGGTCAGATACCATCCCCAGTGTTTTTCAGAGCTTCAACAGTCTGTCTATCTCGAGTTTGTCTTCCCAGTCTGACTCGGTCGGGCTTCAGGCATTGGAAATACCTGCTAAAGTTCCACTGTAGCCCCATCTTGCCCCAGCATCCGTCATAACCCCCTTGTTTTGCTATAACGTGCCATAGTGAGTTGCTGACAACAAATATCAGTCTTAGTTATCAGTCGCGCTGTTCTGTGGCATATGACACCAGAGACGTGTTTATATCTGCAAATATTTTGTTTGATAAAAATAAGAGATGGTCAGAGAACCTATTGATGTTGAAATTTATCCTTTCAGTCTACTCTGCTATTTCTAGGATGAAAATCTTGCATGAACAGTTTTACAGAATAAGCTTCCGCTGACCCTTAGGTGAGGACCCGGTGTGTGGTCAGGATCACATGTGAGGACCTGGTGTGTGGTCAGGATCACATGTGAGGACCAGGTGTGTGGTCAGGATCACATGTGAGGACCTGGTGTGTGGTCAGGATCACATGTGAGGACCTGATGTGTGGTCAGGATCACATGTGAGGACCTGGTGTGAGGGAAATATCAGAACCTGGTGTGTGGGAAATATCGCCGGTGAGGACTGGTGTGTGGTAAGGGGTATAGATAATTGTCAGGGATTGTGGAACCAACAGCCAGGGACTGTCCAGGTGTCTTATTTTAGCAACACAGGTGTGTAGGTGCTCACGTGCACTGATTACCACAGGTGTGTCGCAGGTTACGAGTGCATAGTTGTCTCCCTCGTTAGATGTGCTAAGCAGTACAGGTGTGTCTGTGGTCATGGAAATTTCTGTCGTGTGAAACTATGGTGAATGATTTTTTTTTCCAGGATAATAATGTTTATGCGATAAAGCCCCCCTTAAAAATGTGGGTAACATTTTACGGTGTATGTTATATAGGAGAGTTTTTAATTTGCATTTTAATTAGTCATTTTTATATGAGTTTTACATAAAATATTGGGGACACTTTTTTTCTTTTTTCTACGGCTGCTGCAGCGGTACGTGACGTGAGTATATATTCTTTATCAATTTGCCTTCTATTGAGACATGTATAGCTCAAGCGCCTACCGATGTTGGGGCTGACTATGGTGTGGCGAGGCTATCAAAAGATTAGTGCTAAGATGTTAGTATACTAACGTGAGACTAGGTACGCTAGTGTGAGGATGAGTATACGAGTGTGAAGCACTGTGTATAGTGGCGTGAGGAAGTAAGTGCTCTGATTTAATTCTCTGAATAGTACATACATTTGTGTGAGGCAAGTGTGCACACGATTAAGGTTTAAAGTAAATTCGTTTGAGGCTGTAATGTTGTTTATCAACGGTTTCTGTGTGCATGTGAATGTGTATGTGTGTCATCACAACTTGTTATTACTGAACTACGGGGAGAGAGTTTTACAATCGCGTTGCCCCGATTCAATCTTGTATATATAAGTACCGGGTCTTTTGCTCTTATATGTGTGCGTGTATTTGTGTGTGGGTATGTGTTACACACATGTTTGGATGTGTAAATCCCACTGATAGAATGAATGTACATTAACGCTGGACTGAGTTTTTAGAGCAACAAGTCTTTATATTGATGCTGTGTATACACTAGAATTGTCCTGTATGAGTTATAATGGTAGGTAGGTAGGTAGGTAGGTATAGTTACCATTTACTTTCATGCATGTAGCAATTAGAACGGGAATCCAACCACTCACGTTCTAGCTACAGACTGAATCTAAAGTGATCGACCGGTACAGAAACATTGACATCCTCACTCGTCAATTAGCTTCGTCTCCAAGATGGTATTTTCTCATGAAGGTGAAGAAGACATGGACGTGGAGGAGGCCGTGGGGATGGGAGCGCCGAGGTGCGTGGAGGCGGTGGCTATCCTTCAAGGCAACAACGTGGCAGGGGTCACCACTACACTACCAGACCCGCACAAGGTGAGGCCTGCCGAGCCCCAGGATTAAGGGCCATCAGCTCCCCACTTCTCTTATCTTCAAATAAGCATACAATGATTGTTGTTTTCATTCAATGGCGTAAAAATGCGATTACAATTAGATACGCCAACATTCTCGAGGAACTCTGTGTCTCTATCCACACCCTGACTCACCATATGTTCTCTACAAAGGGAGACGCCAAATGCCTCTTCATTGCATCCTCGATAAAATCTGTGCTCACTTCACCTATATATATGTAGTCTAAGTCCATCTTCACAACATCCTCGTGTTCATTATACCCACATCTTCATTACACCTTCATTTATATGTCAGGTAAAAGCCATTGTCAGTACACTTTCTTCACTATCTCCTCAACGTCACTATGCCCCTTTTCTTCCATACATTTTCGACACCATTCACTTTTGAGCTAATCCTTACTGGTTAAGTCAAAAGCCGTCTTCACTACACATATTCCTTCGCTACACAACACTCATCTTCACTATCCTTTGGTCTTTACTACACCCTTGACGCCAATAGCCTTTGAGCCAAACCTTACAGGTCAAGTCAAAAGGCCGTCCTTAGAAAACTTATTTTTACCCATTCCTCATCTTCACAACACCCTCATCTTCACGACACCTTCATCTACCTTATACCCTGGACACTACTTATCTTCAGTAAAGATGCATTTGACCAGACCCTTACAGGTTAGATCAAAAGCTTCTTCACTATACATAGGAAAGCTGCTAATTGTTCAAAGCTTTATTAAAAGTTATAAAAACCTTATTTGCGGATAAACGTAATATTTCTCCCTCAACTGTATCACTAACCTTTGTGCTCATTACGGAAGCTGAAGCAAGCAAATTAACCAATACACCTTCGAAAATCCTGAATTAATTTCAAAAGGCCATCTTCAGATTGTTATCTTCACTCTGTCTTCATCTTCACTGCAAGTGTATGCCTTATGTCAAAAGCAATCTTCACAACTTCCTCATCACTATCTAACCGTAACGAAATCTTCATCTTCACTGCACCATCACAATTACTACACCATTTTTATAGCAGCTTTTTTATACTTATATCTTCATTGCACCCACGATACTACCTCCTTTTAGCCTTTCCTTTATGGCAAGATCAAAAGCCATCTTCAGCACACCATCATCTTCATTGTACTTTAACTCTCATAACCCTTTTTTAACTAGAGCTTTGTTTGCGCTATATTTCCATAGATCAAAAAGGTACTCTTTCCTTACCCTTCATTTATATTGCACTGTCATCTTGTCAACATTCCCATCGTCACTGCACCCTTAACTTCACTACAGTCGTATAGGTCAGTTCGTTGGCCATCCTCAGTATACACTGATTTTCACTGCGCCTAGATTTCACATTCTGGCGTCCACTACATCTTCATCTTCACTACATTAAATTCTTAACTTCAGTTGACGGCAACTTTAAACTTCCCTACATCATTATCTTCACTAGTTTCTGCGGGCGGCCTTGATCTAATGGTGATCATTTTAGGGGTCACGTGTCAAAGGCCAACTTCCTTACATCCTCATCTTCACTAAACTACATCTCCACTGCACCTTGACACCGTTTACTTTTTACTTGAACCTTACGAGTTGATACCAAGGCCATCTTTGGACATGTTGGCCTTTCGCTTAACTCTTACTGGTCACACGTTGTAGGCTATCGTCACTACACCCTCATCTTCACCACAATCTCGACATCGTCTGTACTATAATGAAGATGCATATGATCTAACCAGTGTGGATTGTTAGAAAAATTAAGAAAGAAAATGAACGTAAAGTGACAAAAGTTTTCATGGCTCCCTCCTTCAGAGGGACAAAATTTAGATTACAATACCTCCATTTCACTTTCAAATTATTGATTATTATTATAATGCACTCTCAGATTGGCCGGCAGAAGTCTAATTATTCCTACATTTACCGGCCACCTTTAGATCATCATTGTTTTCATTTTTAAGGTAAATTGTTTGCACTTATCGTTTGACAGACTTAGTTGTTTCATGACTAGCTACAGCAGAGTACCTGACAACACCTCCGTGCATGCGTAGTGCATAGAATGATTAAAGTGGGATGTAAGTAAATTAGTGAAATACGTTAAATTTACCTTGATTGAGAGTGTGTAATAAATCACTTTAGATGAATCAGAAAGATGGATGGATAGCTGATGACAGATTCCTTACACGAGTTGGGAAGAATTCTGTAAATAACTATTATGCCTTACAGAGGTATAGGGGCGTAGGCAGTATATATCACTGTATCGTTAAAACAGTGAACACAGATATGTTCAAGTAATCAGTAACATGTAGCTACCTGTATTTCAGGGAGTGGACGTGGAGTACGTGGAAGTAGTGTCGGGAGCTCCTCTCAGTACCACCATTAGGCGTCGTGAAGACCCCGTCGTATATACTAGTATCGCTCCACATCCCTACCACCCCTATTCTGCCCACGCTGCCCACATGCCACAGGGAATAGTGGACCCAAGGGACTATGGACACGATATAACTGAGGCTTGCATGCCCACCACAACTTCCCTGCATGACTTGGCGGGCGCGCTTCACCCTGTTCGGGGTCATCATTCTTCCCAGACGCCCACAATGGGTCGAGACGAGAGCGTCAGTGTATACGGGACGCTACGTCGTGGGGGCGACAGGATGCGGGAGGGTGGTCCCCCTCACCCCCGAGCAGTGGGCACCTTCTTAGCCACAAGTCACCAGGAGAGTGCCGTCTAATCACCAGCGCAGGGTTAATTTCCCTCACCTCCATCATTCCGCTTGTCGCCCACTCTTGGTCCAACGTTCTCATATATATAATAAGGACTTGCATAGCATCTCGTCTCCAAACAGCCGCACACTGCCACCACTTTAGCAGTTGCACAACTCCACCAGTCTTACAACATCAAGACGAGCTCTCAGAAAAGCAGCCATGTGGCCACCGTCTCCGCTTGTGCCACTACCGTCTTAATGAGATGATCGCATGTTTCTGGTCAGGTTGAGAGAGATGATATGGGAAAACATGAGGCGCTCAGGGAAATGTGTACTACATCTTAAGTAACGTGGACAGAGAAATCCGTGTAAATGCTTGTCACTGTCTCCTCAAAGTTCTGTAACACTTTCGGAGGAGGTACTATCTTGTCGTTTTAGATAAGTACAGCTCTTGGCAGCCACTATCTGCATCCGGCCCTCCCGGGTATGATGAGTCTAGCCCTTGGTAGTCCCTAGATTCATCAGAACTTTCGGATACCACCACCTTGGGCAGCTATTGGGCGGAGAAAGTGTGAACGTAGGATTTCTCAACTTTTTTAAGGTAGATGTGGCGATTTTAAAGGAATCGAGGCTGCAGTGAGGGAGTTACCCCGGAAAACAGTTCTCGTCAGTGACTGTTACTGAAGGTTTTCAGAGGCCGTGTATCACTCGCCCCGCTCCCTTCTTTCTACATTGCTGGAACTACTGACAGTGTTAGTAAATCTAAAAATTTAATGTCATTAGATCTAGCAACTGGCTCGTTTTGATGCTATGATCAAGTGCCAGACAGTTGTAAGTATAGTTTAAGAACCTCATGATAACAAACAGGAATTTTGTGAAGACAGACTACGGGATTATAACTTAGCATCGTCAGAGAAATAATGAAAATGTAAAAAAAATTATGGTACTTAAGAAGTGTGTTCCGCTCCTACGGTTTTCTTTGTACAACCACAACTACATAAGAAATAGTTACAATTGGTGGTGCAAACCATGGAGTGGTGACTTTCTATAAACAGTACCTCGCTGATCGATCAAGGATTGGATAAGGGCATAAATGATTGAAAAGATTACTTCTGTATGTTTTATACCAAGCCCTTGGCATATTAATAATATGCACACTACAATATTTGAGGATGTTTTTATAGAGAAAATTGTACGCATTATTTACTGCCTGTTCTCCCTTATTCCACGTGTAAACATATCACTACTGCTGAAAATGAACTGTTAATGACTTGCTTTATTTGTGGGCGCTCCAGGACCACGGGACTCCTGGGCATTGTGTGCTAGGACCACGAGACTCCTGGACATTGTCTGCTAGGACCACTAGATCCCTGGACATTGTCTGCTAGGACTACGAGACT